>CABHPP010110884.1:0-15617 GCA_902168425.1 Peromyscus attwateri | reverse complement strand
CACACACACACACACACACACACACACACACACACACACATACAAGTATAACCTACTTAGTCTATATAATGGTACTTTTATGTATGCTTTCAGGGAAGAAATGTCTTCCCAGGAAAGAGTTGGACAACTGGTACCTGGGTAAGAGCCAGCCTAGATGAGAACAACTTCTTCTCTCCAGACAAGCTATTCCCATGCTTTATTCATAAATATGCAATCAAAGCCACATGTGGTAGCACAAGCCTATAATCACAACACCTAGAAAGCTGAGTTAGGAAGGTGATGAGATCCTGGACAGCTTGTGCCACCTAGTAAGAACTTGTCTCAAAAAACAAACAAACAACAAAGAACAAAAAACATAAAATAGGCAAGTAGAAATCTTAGAATCTTTAATACTGATCGGTCACAGTTTTGCAGTCATTGTTTATTCTCCCTCAGTGGTGGCACTTATTATCCCTTGGTTAATACCCACAATACTCTGGGTTTCCCTATGATGGCAACATTCTTTATTATCCTAAGTAACTCAAAGTTTATATATGGCAAAGTTGACTTGGTGTGACCACTTCTCCCAAATCTCCTGAAGATCAGAGCAGAGTCAGAGGAGGAAACTGACAGGGGTAGGGTTCCTAGAGCTTCAATAGCTGTGATGGACGTGCAAAAGGGAAAAACTATTGTTGGCCTGTTTTAATCTACTGTTTGAATATTAAAAATGGACTTTTTTCTTAGAACTTACAAGAACATGACAGAAAAAGTTAATGAAAGGAAGATCCCTTAATACCTGTGGTTTCCAAAGACAAGTTCTTTGTTTTTCAAGTAGGGCCCTGATGAGCTTCAGCATGCAAGAGCACACAGAACAAGTGTCAGCTGGTGCTTCACATAAGAGCCAATAAAGGACACATGCTGCACAAGCAGAAGAAACTTCTGTTTTACTTTTTAAATGTGGAAAAATAAAAGTCTGCTCTGCAGGCACCTCAACTTCACTGGTTCCTGGTTAAAATCTTCTGCTACACACACTAGAGAAACTGACAATGGCATTTTATACATTTCAATTTTGGTTGCTTTCTTTAAGGTAAGGAATCTCAAATCATGGAGTTGGCAAGTAATGTAGATATGAGAGGTGAGCTGTAACGCCTTTGGAGTTCATCCCATCCCTGATCCAGGGATGGCCATAGCTACCCTTCAAGGCAGAATCCTACTCATAAAACAACATATGAGTTTGATTCAATTATTAAGTTAATATATCAGCTTTTGAACAATTATTTGTTGACAGGATTAAGTGCTTATCTTTTTTAGAAATGCCTTCATCTTCTCTGCCTCATTCACATTTACCTAGAAAATTCTTGGCAACATTTGCTTCTGCTAAGCTATTTAGTAGTAGGTTTTACTCCACAGAAACCAACAGCAAATCATCAGCATCTTTATTCAGAAACGGACATCATTTAGTAACACTACTATACTACAGACAAGCCTAAGATGTGGTGATAGGTGACTACACTCAGTAACCTCATATTCGTCATGGAGGTGTGAAGTCTTAACGTGTTATAGTGAGAACTACTCTGGATTTTACATGTCCATCAAATGTGTCTAAATGGCATTATCACCACTGCATTTCAAGTCTGACCCTGTTTAGGAAAAACTTATTATTCAAAAAGAGAAAGTGTTGATATCTTTAAAATGTCAGTATATTTCTGTATTTCTGCACATATACATGTACGTATTTATAAACGGGCAAATGATTTTTTTTAATTAACCCCATTTTCTAGACATCATTTTCTAGACATCATTATATTCATTTTTCAGAGATCTACATAATTTTTAAAATGTCATCACAGTAAGGTACTTTTATATTTCACCTGTTAGATTGGAATTAAGATACAAAAGCAGCTAATGGTGACATTACATTAATTATGACTTAGTGTGGTTGATAATCTCCAGTATGCCAAAGATAATATCTTGACAAGGAGACCTGAGTCTAGATAAACTAAATGGTGGATTAGTGCCAGCATATTACCCATAAATCATCACATATTCACCAATAGCTACTGCAAAGGAGTAAAAACATGATGACACCCAGTTTCTTCCCACATAAAAACCACACTCAGTTTCTGTCAGCAGTAGATAACTGTATACCATAGATACACTTTCGCTGAGCATCTATCTGTTTCCCAGAGTAGTCCTGAGGTAGGACTTGCAGCATAATGTGAAGTTCTGGGCTTTTGCATTAAACAATGCTCTTACAATTTTAGGGGGTTGTGGTCAGCCCCCTAGAAAAAAAAGAAAGCAACTGTTCTGTAGAATATCTAATAAGTCTAAGGATGCTCACAGGGCAATGGGAGGGTCCTTTCTGAGTTTGTCGCATTATAAACAACCTCTCAAGGGAAAAATGAAACAATGCTTAAGAAAGACTCAGTTATGTTTTTGGGTCAATGTAAGGTAATGTTGTATAAGTGGTTTATGAATAAATGAGTGAAAAAGTGAATGGCATAGGGATAAGCTAACTCATTTATTATAAATTGAAATAAGTGAAGGGGCCTCCTAGAAACAGCACATTTGGCATATGATTTATGCAATAATACAATCTACTACTGTCACTCTCCTAGCCCAGCATAATTCCTACTACATTCTAACTACTTATCCTCATGTCCGTAGACAAGTATAGATATTACAATGCCCCCTCTTTTCCATGATATTCCCTGAACCTTGATTGCAGAAGTTGTGATGTACGTGTATGCATTAGAGCTGGATTCCCTAATATGGTCAGTTGTTCTCTGTGTTTTGAGTAGCTGTGGTTTTCTGTAACTCTCCCTCTGCTGTGAAAAGAAGCTTCATTGAGAAGTGAAATCTTCCTTTTCTGTGAGTGTAAAAGTAAGTATCTAGATTCATGCTTCATTTTGAGGTCTTAGAATCACCTTTGTTGTCATTCAATTCCTTTTTTTTTTCATTTAGCATTTCCCTAAAGATGATACATTTGATGTGTACGTGACCTCAAATTTCACTGTCCCACCCTTTCTATAAATGTTCCTCCTCATCTTTACCTCATCAGTTAATAAAGCAACTTTAGTATAGTAAACAAGAAACTGCCTCAGGTCTTTCAAATCTTTCCATCCACACAGCCAACTTACCACCCCCCACCCCCCTTGTACAACTGATTTGAAATTTTATCTTCAGTTCAAAGTTCTCACTTTGTATCCTTCCTTGAAATTTACTCTATTTTTTTCTATATGAAGATGAACGACCTTCCTCCAAAATGAAACTAAGGCCTTACTTTATTGCAACTGGAGTTCTGTAATGCCTAGTAGTAAGTTCACACTAACTACAGTGTGTGAAAACACATTTTGGGTCCATTACTGATATCCCTGGCTTCATCTGTAGCAGATGGTATAGGGGTGGTGATATTGTATGGTTTATGGACCCAACTCCTTGCCATTTCTACACATTTCCACAAGACTGTCACTCGTTCCATACCATTATCCCTTCTCCCCACGTATATTTGACTAAATAGTTCCTTTTCAAACATTGTACTAGAGTTTTAATTTTATTCTGCTTTGAAAGAAATGGAGGCAATGATCCTAACAATTCTTCTGCTTGTGTATATGGAGAAGGTGTGTGTGTGGGGTGGGGGGCTTCCAATGTCATTTTTAGTAATGATCCACCTTCTTTTATGAGACAGGGTTTCTCACAGAATATGGAGATCTCTGATCCAGCTAGGCAGGCTGATTAGTGAGTTCCTGTTGTTTTCGCCTCACGGCACAGGGCTGGGATTCCAAATGCAAGTCATAGCACCTGGGGTTTATGTAAGAGGTCTCAACACAGTTGCTCATGCCTGTGCAACAGGCACTGTGCTGGCTGAGCGACCTCAAAGTTGGGAGACAGTGGTTCAAGATACTTGGATTTCTGTCTTCTCCGAGCAAACTACGTGGCTTCCCATCACAGCAGACAACTACTTAAAACACATGACCCAGCACCATAGGTAAGTACTTAACATCCCTTAAGCAGCCAAGTCTCAGTGTGAAAAACACCTATTTTATCTTGTTCCTGTCTATATTTACAATGTCTGAAACAGAGTGGGCGATCACTAACTATGGTAGAAGGAATGAATAAATGAAGTAATGTTTTTATTATTGCTATTGTCATTGAACACAGTAATTGATGTGAACTTGATCATCCTCCTTGCCTCATTTTGACTCCTAGAGTGACAGGCCTGCAGGAAGTTCACTGCTTAGAGAAGAGGTGATGATATTAATATCTACCTACTAGCTCTCCAACAGCCATTCTTAATTCTACAGTGCATTAAGTCATAACAGAAAAATGCATTTCATTTAATAACTTCTGCACATGGGACACAGATAGTCAATATGTAGTAAATAAGACTATTTCTGTATAGAGTGGGAGCTGTGTGATTCTGAGAAATGCATTGATCTTAAATGGCGGTTAGTCTTCTTTTGGGAGAATATTTCAAGTGAAGTGGTGAGGGTGTTTGAAGGAATCAACACTTTGATGTTTCCAGGTTTCAATTATCCAGGCACTGTGCAGTTGAGCATTGTATATCCACCAGTGCCACATTAGCACAGTTCAGATGGCAAAGATGCCATGTTCCATTTGAGTCTTCTCTTACTTGAAATTAGAGAAGAACGCTTTCATTTCAGCAGCTCTGAAGCCTTCCTCAATCTTCACACCATTGCTCTAAAGCTCAGCATCCTTTAACTTCTTTCGATTTGAGTGTACCACTGATGGAATGGGGTTTCTGGGGTCAGAAGTTCAGCTTACACTCTAGGGCAGAGGGGACTTTTGATGTTGATTAAGACTAGTTATTGAGTCAAGGGTGTGTGGGAACCGGAATTGTATTCAACAGATTATTCAAGAGGAGTGAGCACAGGCTTTTTATCATGAATGGTATCTGACTGAGCTACAAGCATGATCAGCATATCCTATTACATGTTATGTGGCCCTCCTACCAGATGGGTCTGAGAAACTTTTGCCAAGAAATCAGTGACAACTCCGTGATTGATTCCTGCTTTATAAAACATAGCTTTCTGCCATTCCCTGAGAAAGGAAGGCTCAGGCTTGCTTGTCCTGTGTCACACATGGCACCTTCTTTGTTGAGAGAAACACAAATGGTTGCACGTAGTGTCCTAGAGCAATTAACATCAAAACAAATGCATTTTCTCAGACTCAAAGAACACGATGCCATTTATTTTAGTCTGAAGTTGTGTGGAAATGATATTTTCATATAGCAATTTCTGCACTGAAAATTAACTTAAAGTAAGAATTAATGAAAAAGAGATCATGAATTTGAAAAAGAGCTAGGAGAGGTATATGAGAGAATGTTAAGAGAGGAAAGAAGGGGGAAATGATGTAATTATAATAGTGATCTCAAAAAATAAAATAAATAATTAGAAATACTTGAAAGAAGTAATGTAGAAATCAGACTAAATACATGATTAATAATAATGATAATTACAACCTTGACCTTTCACATCCAGGCCTATGTGAAATCTAATTCTTAATAGATTCACTCATATGATTGTTTAATCAAGAGAATTTTTAAAAAAAGAGTGTTCATGCTACCTGCTGCTCTTGAATGGTTTCATCAAAAGTGCCATTTCAAAAGTCCCAAATTGCAACATTTCAATTAGCTCTCTATACCATGTGGATATATCTGTTCTACTTCCAGATGTGTTTTTGTCCTTTTGGGCTTGAGCTAAACTTGATGTTTAGATCTGTATCAGCACTTCAGCCACACCAGACCCGTACGCCCTATAGGACTGTGGTAAGAGCGCCCATCTATGAAGAGTTCTTGCCTTTCATTTATATCTCTTACCATCTGCCACATTTACTTGGGATTGTGCCACCCATTGCCCTGTGACATCTGTTCTATTTTGGCCTGATATTGAGGCTGACCTTTTTATGTATGTGTCTTGTCTGCCTAACTAGATGGAACACCCCTTGAGGACAGGTCAGGAATTGAATGATAGATTTTTACACCTTGAAGAAACCTTAGTGATCAAAGAGTTCAATACCTCATTTTATAATTGAAGAAAAAGAAGTCTGGAAGAACCCAAGCAACTGACTTTAGGTCAAACAATAACTTACTTACAGGACCAGAAATAGAGTTCTTGACTTAAAATACACTGCTTTCTGCAGGATAGCTTTCATAATGCATTAGAGTTGAAAGGGGAATTAGTAATACAAGTTCCTCAATCTATAGACTAGAGAACCAAGCACAGCAAAGTTGTGAATTGTTGCCAATGCTGTAGTGGAGATAATCCCAAAATTCAGGGAGTAATTTAAGTCACCTGGCTCTGCACATAATGCTTTACTCATTGTCCTGAGACTGTTCACCTTTTTATATTCACCCAAATTCCAGGTGTAAAGTAAAGAAATATTAAAAATCAGTTTAATTGTATACATAAACTATAAATGACCAGCAAAATGCAAGAGAATTTGATATATCATCGGAAATAAAAACAATACACTTCAGAATTGAGCTTTGAGACCCTCCCTCTATTCAATACTAACACTATATGTATACTATATATAGGTATGTATAAAAATGGATAGATCTAGCTATACTTCTAACTTAAAACAAACAAAACAAAACAAAATAAGAACCTGTATTTGTTTTCCTGTAGGGCTTTCTAGACTCAAATTCTTTCCTACTTTGTGCATGTGTTATTTTCCCATGAACACTCATTTTGTCTACCGTATAGCTGGGGTACTGTGTTTCTTTGCATATTAGTTCTCAGTGGTCTCTCTCTAATAGTAGGAAGCTCTTGCTTCCTGAATAACATGTGTAGAAATTATTCTTAGATAGGAATATTATTATCCCATGCTCAGTGAAGTCACAGAGGATTCCAATTGTCAGTCTCATGTCAATGCAATTGACAGCCAGAAACATGCAATGCTCCCAGGGTTTGCAAAACTAGTGATGTAAAATTAAACCTCAATCTTTGCAAGTCCCTCAAGTTCAGATGTCTCACACCAAGTTAAGGAATTAATTTTGCTGTATTTGATCATTTTTGTTCAATAACACTGAATACTAGATTTACCAATTAACTGTGATTGTGATTCTGAGAAGAAGCTATATGGTCAAGGGTCTCTTCTCAGGATTGTCTGTCTTCTGAGGGGAATCTCTGTCTTATGGGAAGGTGATTATTTATGTCTTCTGAGAAGGTTTCTGTACATGATTATCTGGATAATTTGAACCAAATCCTTCTTGTCTTTGAGGATGGTGGTGGTGGTGGTGGTGGTGGTGGTGGTGGTGGTGGTGGTGTGTGTGTGTGTGTATGTATGTATGTGTGTGTGGTAGGTAACATTTAATGAACTATTTGGCATTCTTCAGGGAGACTGCAAGGCTGAATTGTTCTCCACAGGAATGGGTTTACTATTGTATGGAATGTTCTAGTTACATACTTAGGCCAAGAGAGTCAGTTTTCTGCCTGATTCTTTCAAATAATCATTTCTTGGCCAACACAACTTTGGGAAGATTAGTGAAGTTGAACTGTCATGTTCCTGGGAGTAAATGACGGTAGTAATTGTCGCCTTTGGGAGGCCCCTGGTGTTTATGGATTGCACTTAATTTATGGATGCACTCACATATGCTAATATATCATCAGTATTATCTTAGCTCTAAATGTCTTACTTCTCAGTTCCTGTAGCTTCCCACTTCTAGTCTCCCATCCTCATCTTATCATTTATAAGCCTTAGTTATTGTTTTGACACTGATCAAAAAAGAACTTATCAAAGATCTGAACTTTTATGTTTTTAACTACACTTACTCTAAGTTCTTGATGAAAGTTTCTCATGAAGTTTTTTGGTTTACATTTGTTATTATCATCATTGTGTTAAGGTCTAGGTCTAGGTCTGTAAGCAAGGAAGCCTCAAATTCTTGATTGTCCTGCCTCAGCATCCCAAATATTAGGAATATAGTCTCTTGCCAGCATACATGGCATTTTTATTTCATTTTTAATGACTGATCTTGTGTTCTGCGTTTTAACAGTATAGGTCTGAGCACTGAAGTTCATCATTGTCAAGGGCTTATATGCTTATTTTTGAATTTGACACATGAACATGCTACGTGCTCTTCTCTATAACCATACCCTGACTTCAAGAGTTGGAACAATAATAAGTATAATTGTAAGTGTGTGTGTTTAGAATGACAAGAAAGAGAGGTTTGCATTGAAATTTTCACTGAAAACTGTAGAAAAACAAACACCAAGGGAATCACAAGTATTAAGTATATATCCACACAATTGACCACTTTAACCAGGCAACAACATTACCACAGCAACCAAGTGTTCCTCTAGCATGATGATGCATGACATGGAAGACTGGCTTTCTATTTCTAACAGAAAGGTCTGGGTTACTAATTAGGAATGCTAAGAGGAGATTCCAACTACATTTACTACCTCTTGCATTTCAGTTTACCAGTTCTAAATTTTGTGTACTAATATCTTCATTTGTCAGACTAGAGACCTTCTATAAAGTTTCAGTAAAAATAATTTAAATAAAGAATGAAGATACTTACAATTTATTATATCATCTCTAGAAAAGAAACTTAGTTAATTTTTTAAAAAGCTTCAGGTCACTATATATTTTAATTAATTTTAGCTGTAATTTTAGATTGTTACAAAAGCTGGGCTACAGGAAATAAATATAGACAGCAAGCTAGTGCTGTTTAATTCTTTTAGTTTATTAAATCCTATTCTAGTCTTTGATGGTGTGTGAAATCATAGTGTTCTATCAATCATGATCTCAAAAGATTTTAGAAACATTTTTAAGTGAGAACTAAGTAAATTATGGGATTGTCTTTTAAAATGTTTTATAACATCATTACTTCAAATAATGTCAGTTACTCAGTACCAGAGTGAGTTGTTATGGGACATTTGTAATGCAAGGGGTGTGATTATCATTGTATATTCTGGCGTAAAAAAAAAGACTTTTGCCAGATTACTTTTTATCGGCTCATGAATTTAGATGCAGTTCTCTTAGTTCTGTGATGGGACTGTCTGGGGGCAGATATACACAGCTCTCTAGCCTGGCTGCCATTGGAAACATGCAGTCAAAATCTGATAACTCGGGTTGGGGAGCTATCCCTAGCTCTTATGGGGAAAGCTCTCTGAAATAAACAGCTGAAACAAGGGATGGGATTTGGGTGAGATGCTTCCCAGGTTGTGTCTCTGTGCTCCCCTTCTTCATGTGTTATGTAGGTATAGGAGAGTACTCATATAAATTCACTCTGATGAAGTCTGTGGATCATGCTTGTCAATTTCTCCAATCATTACCCACAAGCTAAAGCCTCTCTGATACCAGAAATTACTCACTTTACTGGCAAACTTATTCTTTTCATATAATGTGCCTTTATTCACATTTGCTATCAATGTTTTTCAGCCCATCTACTGATGAAGAATAATGCATGCCCCCTTCATTAATGCTTACTTGAAAAAATATTTCTTGCTCTCCAAAGGCTGACCAGGCATACTGAGTATATTTCAAAAAGGAGACGTGTGCCTAAAGGTCAATTATTCGAACATACTTGGTCATAGCCTCAGAAAGATGACAAGGGGCTGGGCCAGCAGAGAAAGATTTGTGTTGAAGTTCGAGGAGCTACTTGTAATTACAGTAAGTTTTCCTGTGAGGGTCATAAGGGATATGCAATATAATGAGAAATAAACAATATTTTCAATAGAATAATACAACTGTTGTTACAGAAAAGTGGACTTTTAAAATAATATTAAAAGTAATATTAGTTAAAGCACAATACAGATTTTTTTTTCAGGTGTAGACATAGAGCAGTGGGGATGATTCTCTACTCAACTTCATAGAGCATAGGCATGTGGGACTTGTTATGGAGAAGAGGCCAGGACAATGAGATGCTGAGCATGGAGAATTCTTGGTGAACTGACTTATAGTTCTGTGCCAAAAACTGATTTTTACATGGAAGAAAACAAGGTGGGCATAGGAAAAAGTTCAGGAGACAGGATAACTCCAGTCAATAACAGACAATAGCTTCATTGGCTATGAGTCTTAAAAATGTTACTTTCATATTATGAATTTTTCTTTCATTTTTCTGACAGGAGAGGCAGTTCTGATATGCCGGGCTAGTGTTAATGTTCATATGAAATACCATAATCATATTGCACTTAAATATGAATGCCAGTAATTGTAAAAGTAATAGTAGTACAGCAAAAACAATACAAAATTTCTTCCTCCCAAACTATATAGTACTGCTTTGTTCAGGAGTCTCCTTAATTCAATACCAAAATTCTCAGATAGGCAGTGCATATGTATCTTTTTGCTAAACCACTAGAATGGGTAGGACAGAAAAGTGTCTAGCCTGAGGTCCAGATTAAGGCCAATAGGCAGGTTTTCTTAACATACAAGAGTAATAATGTAGACTTGAAGCTATCTAGAATTCCTGAGAGGTTACTATATACCTAAGGTCACAAAAATATCTATGAAGTTCATCAATGTGGAGGAACACAAAATTAACTAGCTCTTGTCTCCTGTAGGAGGTACTCATAAGAGAGCCATCACATTGGTAATGGAAGGGACTCAGAGAATTTTAAGTGAAACATCAAAGGATAATAATTTTTAAAGAAAAAGAAAGATATTAAATTTGTGCATGATAATAAAGTCTATTTGTGTGCTTTTATATTTATTTTTATTGAAAAAAATATTTAAAGAACCTGGGAATCATTTTGTTATGATTAGTTACAAGTCTTGTTCTGAAAGAGGCCTTTGTAAGGCCTTATTTCTTTATTTTTTACTGTTCCTTTATTTTTTATTTTTAATTAAAATAAAATTATGTAATTTTCCTCCTTCCCTTTCCTTTTTTCTTTTTTCTTTTTTTTTAATTTAAGAAAAATTTTATTCATTTTACATACCAACCACAGATCCCTCTCTCACCCCTCCTCCTACTCCCCCCACCCGGTTCCCCCCACTCCGCCCTGAACCATCTCCATTCCCTCCTCCAAAAGGGTGAAGCCTCCCAAGAGAAGTCAGCAAAGCCTGGTACATTCAGTTGAGGCAGGACCAAGCTCCTCACTCCTGCATCAAGGCTGAGCAAGGCATCCCACCATAGGTAATGGGCTCTAAAAGGCCAGCTCATGCACCAGGGATAGATCCTGATCCCACTGCCAGGGGCCCCCAAACAGATGAAGCTACACAACTGTCTTCCACATGCAGAGGGCCTAGTTCAGGTCATATATAGGCTCCACAGCTGTAGGTCTAGAGTTCATGAGTTCCCATGAGTTTGTTTCAGTTGTCTCTGTAGATTTCTCCATCATGATCTTGATTGCCCTTGCTCATATAATCCCTCTTCCCTCTCTTCAACTGAACTCCCAGAGCTCAGCCTGGTGCTTGGCTGTGGATCTCTATATCTGCTTCCATCAGTTATTGGATGAAGGCTCTATGGTGACAGTTAGGGTATTCAGCCATCTGATTACCAGGGTAAGCCAGCTCAGGCACCCTCTCCACCATTGCTAGTAGTCTAATCTGGGGTCATCTTTGTGGAAAGTTCCCTAGCACCAGGTTTCTCCCTAACCCCATAATGTCTTCCTCTATCAAGATATCTCTTTCATTGCTTGCCCACTCCATCCCTCCCCCAGCCTGACCATTCTGTTCCCTCATGTTCTCCTCCCCCATCTCCTCCTCTATATTGCCCCTCTTCATCCCTAGTTCACTCATGGAGATCTCCTCTGTTCCCCCTTCCCAAGGTGATCCATGCATCCCTCTTAGGGTCCTTCTTGCTTCCTAGATTCTCTGGAGCTGTGGTTTGTAGACTAATTACCCTTTGCTTTACATCTAGTATCCACTTATGAGTGAGTACTTACCATGATTGTCTTTCTGAGTCTGGATTACCTCACTCAGGATGATATTTTCTAGTTCTATCCATTTGGTAAGACCTTATTTCTAAGAAACAAAAGGCATGTTGGTAATCTACCTGGCATGACTGTCTGAGAAACTGGAATAGACCCAGGCTCCAAATGGGAGCCACTAATGAAAATGTTGGAAGGCAAGGGAAAAAGACACGTCACACTAAGTCTTCTAAGAAGGTGAGCTGAGAGTAACACCTCAGACAAGAATAGGGTACACTCCGTCCATGTGTCTTGGTTGTGTTGGAGGTACCTGGACAATTTTCAGTATCTACTATGTTCATTAGGGTTTATTGGGACCTGTCCACCAAAGCTATGGATAATTGCTTTCTGTTAAGCACATGTGTGTGTGTGTGTGTGTGTGTGTGTGTGTGTGTGTGTGTGTGTGATTTTATTTGTCCTAGAGAGAGACAGATGACAGTTTGTGATGAATGGGACTGGACTATTTAATGTAATGTGAATGCCCCCATATGGCCATAATTTGATCATTCTGATCTCTAAATCTTATTCCCTCAAGATATCAAAAGTATGTAAAAATACATACAAAGCAAGGTAACTGATTTCATGGCATATTTTTCTGGTATTTGTGTGTCTTTAAGAAGAGCTACACAAAACAGTTAATGGTACCCTGAAAGATGAAATTATAAATTTTATGGAGCAGGATATATTGCTGCAAAACAAGTCATCAAAATGTCCCTATCATGACCCTATGGTGATACCTATGCCTGCTGGTTATGTTTTAAATGGCCCTAATAAAGAGTGTGTTATGAATGATGAGACTATATTTTAATAAAAGCCATGTCTTTACTATTCTAAATGTCCATTCTATGAAACTGAGAAGAATGCTTCTGTATGGCAAAGGACACCATCCTTCAAAGAAAGTAGTAGACTACAGAACAGAAAAAAACTTTTACCAACTACTAAAGGGCTAGTGTATATATATATATATATATATATATATATATATATATATATAAAACTAAAAATTCTGGACATCAAAAGACAAATAGCACAATTAAAAATGGGGTACAGATCTAAAGTGTTCTCACTAGAGGAAACACAAATGACCGAGAAGCACTTCAAGAAATATTCAACATCCTTAGTCACTAGGAAAATGAAAATCAAGACTATTTTGAAATGTCATTTCACATCAGTAAGAATGGCCAAGATAAAAAACAAACAAACAAACAAACAAAATGATAGCTCATGCTGGCAAGGATGTGGAATAAGGGCAAAACTTACCCATTGCTTGTGGGACTCCTATATCATAAAAACAGATTATGTCACATTATATACCTATTTATCTATCTATCTATCTATCTATCTATCTATCTATCTATCTATCTACCTATCTATTATCTACCTATTTAACTATGTATATGTATATATATATATATATATGTGTGTGTGTGTGTGTGTGTGTATTTATGTATATATGTGTATATATGTATATATATGAAGTGCTAAATTATAAACAACTTGGTGATTGTTTTCTCTATATTTATTGAAGCATCTCTTATAGTCTCTGGCCTGTCATTAATAAATACTGATTAACAATTGCTAAATAAATATGGGTTATAGCAAGCCTATGAATTTAATGTTGATATGATAAGCATCAGGTATGGGTAAAGGAGCCTCATAGAAATATGTTCCTGAGAGACTTACTCTCTGGAGCATGTTTGTTAAAATACCAAATGAACAGTTCACCCTTTTTCTGTCAGTCATAGAAGTGGCAACTCCATGTCAACAGATTTTTAATCACAAAAGCACTGTCTTAGCTCAGTGTTGGTGTGTATGTGTTTTAGGAAAACTCCAGAAGCATCTGGCACTTTGTTCAGTTTCTGCCCACTTATCCCTAGATCTTACCTTCTTTAAGGTAAAGCTACAATGCATTGAAATCCAGTCCACCATATGTTCCATACTTCACAGAACTTCAGCACTGGCAGCAAACAACTACTAACTTATATCTATCAGTCATAGCTCAGATGAAAACCAAGGGGAGGCTTTTCTTTATGGCAGAACTAATTAGAAAGAAAAATATTGCATTAACAGGGGCATCTACACATATCCAAGCCAGCACTGTGAAATGACTTCCACAGTGTCTATACCTTCCTTCTTTATGGAGTGTTTGTGTGTCCTGTTTTGCTCTATCAAAGGAATCAAATATTGGGTGGTGTGCCTAGGGTTGGGATGAACAGATAATAACTTGATATTGCTCTAGTGGAGAGTGTGCTCAATACAGTATGAGCTTATTTTTTTTTTCAGGTTAATTGTCTCTATGTCTGAATTGTGTATGACAATATACTATTGGGCAACATTGCAGGGCACTGTGTTTTTGTTTCCAGTTATTAGTTTCCATCAAGTCTTTTCAAACCATGTGGTTTTGTAAATAAGGACATTTAATTTTAATGATATATATTTTTCCTCTCTTTTATCTTGATTGGGTTGAGACTTTTAAAATAGAGGTTCAATTTCTTTTCCTATGAGTCTCTAGGATTTTTAGGAAAGCAGCAACCAACTGGGAATTGATTCTGACATTCAGCTGAAACTGTGATTCCATGACACCCAAAGTACACGACTTAAAGATCTGGGCACCAGGGATCTCGATGCTCAAAGTTTTTCCATGAAGGTTGTGTACTGCTAAAATTTCATTCTCCATTCATGGTCTAGCATCATGCAGCTATAATATATGAGTCAGAAGAAGGAGGACAAACCTTTCCATGTTAGCAGGCATATTTAGTAAGTAATAGTTAAATGGCCAAGGCCTTGCAGTTGTTTAAGCCATAAGTAGGAAACCGAGGACTAGTTGACTTAAGCTCTGCTTATCTGGGCAACTAGCAGTTGAAAGAAAAAATATTTCAAGCCAGGAAGGTGCCATGCACCCATAAACCCAGGAGTCGGGAGGCTGAAACAAGGGGATCTTGAGTTTCAGGCCAGCCTGGGGTACATAGAGAATGTTACCTCATAATCAACATGTTACTCTAATTCTATTTTAAAGGAAACTTTCCAAAATAAGTACCATCACATTTCAGTTTAGAAGTTTGTGCAGATACAGACCACACTTTCCCCCCTGACCACTGAAATCACAAATGGCAAAGGAGGATTTGAGAACTGCAGGTGACCAAGTCATTACTGGGTAAAGTTCTCAAAAAAAAATCAGAAGTAATTACCTTTATATGTTTTAGTTAAAAGGGAAGGAAAAAATCCTAAATCTACAGCCAGCTTCAGAATCCACTTAACATATTCTGAAGACAGAGGGAGCATGCCTGTGCTGACTTACCTGGATGGTTTTGTTGTCATTATTTTCTAAGCAATATATCATATCAGCTATTTACACAGAATTTGCTTTATATTAGCCACTGTAAAGCATCTAAACATGACCTAAAGAGGACATAGGTTGTGATACTTATGTGTATATGCTACAACATTTCCTTAAGGAGTATGAACATCTGCCACCACAGACTTCTGGTGTCCACGGAGGTTCCCAGACATGATTCCCATGGACACTGTGAACGGACTGTAATATCAATCCATCACTGCTGTTTCTATAGTATGTGGCCAAATCTGCAGTATCTGTGTAGCTTCTGTATGTTGTTGACTAAGACAACTCATATAGAAAGGTGTGTGTGTGTGTGTGTGTGTGTGTGTGTGTGTGTGTATTATCAAAAATGCTTTTGCCCTCCAAACCATTTTTGCCCATTCCTTTGTAATTGTGTGTGTGTGTGTGTGTGTGTGTGTGTGTGT
>CABHPP010110883.1:0-20946 GCA_902168425.1 Peromyscus attwateri | reverse complement strand
GTGTGTGTGTGTGTGTGTGTGGTTTTTTAAGACAGGGTTTCTCTGCGTAACAGCCCTGGCTGTCCTGGAACTTGCTCTGTAGATCAGACTGGTCTCAAACTCACAGAGATCCACCTCCCCCTGCCTCCTGAGTACTGGGACTAAAGGTGTGTGCCTCAATAATCATCCTGTGTACCAGGTACTGTTATCAACCCCACGTCATAAACAGGAGATAGCTGCCCAGTCTGGTATGGAAACTTGCCTACAGTGACTGAGTAATAATGTAAGTGAGTCATGAGCAGAAAGTCTGAACCCAAATCATTTACTCAGAACCAGCATGCCACATGACTTCTCAGTGCCTAAGATACAAGTGCAATTCTTAAAACACATTTTTAAATTTATTCATCCATTAATATATATTTAGCAGTAACATACCTGTCAAAACTGCACCGTAGGAGCTGAAGATACAGTTGAAAATAGACAAGATTCCTGCCCCTGACATTTACATCTAGTCTAGAGGTAATACAAATATAATAGAATCATAGAAATAAATAGAATTAATATAAGCTCCAGTAAGAGCTAACATAGAAATGGAGATTGTGTGACATTAAATAAGGGAGGGAGATGCTTTAAGCCTAAATTCTCATGGGAGCTGGGCAAAGGATTGCGTGCAGGTAGTTTGTTTTGTAAGCGGATCCAAAAGACAACAGCCAGGAAAAAGAAAACAAAGGAGAAATGTTAACACCAGGAGTCATTGAAGGTTTAGTAGGTCGCTTAAGGACAATGCTGTGGGCCATGGGGATATTTCTGCTTGGACACCAAGAAGCCATGTAGATAACCTCAGAAATGCCCCACGCAATAGATGAGAGATGGACGTCAATCCATTAGCTCCCGCAGGCCCATAGATTAATTTCCTATTTCTAGGTCATGAGGGCACAGCTCCCCTGTAGCGTCAGAGAAACTCTGAAGCAGGAACTGTAACACGTGAGGCCAGGTGCTCTCTCTCAGGACAAGGCTGATGTAGCTGCAATGACCGGAGGAAGGGGCGGGCTCAGAGGGCAGAGAGGACAGAAAAGGTGACCAATAGGGAGGTCTGCTCTAGGCGTCTCTGAGGAGGTGCCTTCTAGACTGAGCCCCAAGGGAGATTAGGTGCACAGTGTGCCAAAACAGAAGAGGAGCGCGTTGCAAGGGCCGAGAAAGAACTAGACTCCAGAACTGAAGAGGCAGGGGAGTGATTAAAGGAGACAGAGTGAGGCCCTACACCATGTTAATGCAGGAGGACCAGTGGCCCAAGTGTGCGGAACCGTGGGCAACACGATGAGGTTACGTTTTCATATGAACTTATTGACGAGTCATAACAAATGTGCTCTCTAGACTTTGACCGGGAGTCATAAAAGCTGCAGAGATGTACTGTACTCATCAGTACAGATCTGGGAGGTCCTTCAACACAGGAAAGGACAAAGAACTGGCAGCAGGATTGGTCAAAGGTCTTTACCCGGGCAGGAGCCAGGGTTTCCCTCCAAGTCAAGGCAAGGCACACGTCGTTAATTCTGGGCTGCGGATCCCAGGTCTCCAGCCTGCAGAGTGAAGTTAACCAGCAGGAGTCCACACTGTGTCACAGGCCAGGATTCCAGGGCTGGAAAAGACTAGAAGCAGGACAGCATAGACGCTTTTGGGGGGAGCTCCTAAGAACCTGTTGTGTCAATATTAATCATTGCTTAATAATAAGTTTTAAATCTTGAGACTGTGGAACAAGAACTCTAAAAGGACCAGGCAATGGTGGTACACACCTTCAATCCCAGCATTCAGGAGGCAGAGGCAGGCAGATCTCTGTGAGTTCAAGGCCAGCTGATCTACAGAGTGAGTTCCAGGACAGCCAGGACTACACAGAGAAACCCTGTCTCAACAACAACAACAACAAGAAAAACTCTAAAAGGAGTTGAGTCTTTCCTCTTGACTTTCACTCCCTGAGAAGCATTTCACTTTGATTTTGCCTGCATCTGCTCTGTTCCGCCCAAAGGAGGCATTAACATTCTGGTCCAAGACCCAGCAAAGTGCCTTTCCCTTAAGATGTTTGTTGACCAGGAATAGTCTGTGTTTATGTAAACACATTTGCTACATGGTTTCTAAGCAACATGAAACATGTCCTTTCCACTCCCCTTGCCTACCTGACCCTCCAGCTTCCAGGTCTGTCAGTATACACTTTGTCTCTGTAGCACCTTCCATGGTTGTTTTGGTCAGAGTATCTAAGTGGAGAACAAGACCAAACTCCCAGTGACTTACAACAAAGAAGTTTTTTTCTTATTTTTGTCACGTCCCCATAGAGGGCTCAGCAGGACCTGGTTCCATTAGGTCATTTGGGCATCAAGGCTTGTTCCCTCTTTCAGCTCCATCTCCTAAGTCTTTGGAATCCGCTCTACTTAGCCAGCAAAAGAGCAACAAAAGCATGTAGGAAAGGTATCACAGCTTGTAGGTGAAGTGCTGGCACTGTGATGGGAACTGGTCCCTTGACCTTCCCTGGTACCCAGGAATCCAAAGGCAGTGTTTAATAGAAATCCATAGAGATAACGTCTGAGACGTTGGTGACTACCTGTGCTCTCTACCATAGTGGATAATGAAACACCATCACCTTCAGTGAGACTTATAGAAATTCTAAAAGTGTTTTATCTTCTGAAGTTTAGGAGAAATTCAAAGGATCTATATATGGGCAGTCAACTTAAAAAAAGTAAGTGTGTGTGTGTGTGTGTGTGTGTGTGTGTGTGTGTGTGTGTGTTTTATGGGGGTCACCTGAAATGAACCTCAATGAAGAGTGCTTGCCCAGCATGTAGAAAATGTAGAAAACCCTGAGTCCTATCCCCAGGGCTATTCAGAACCAGGCATGGTGGCTCACACCTGTGATTCCAGCATTCGGGAAGTAGAACCAGGAGGATTAGAAGTTCAAGGTCATCCTCAGTTACATATGTTTTCAAGTCAGCCTGGGATACAGGAGACCCTGTCTCAAAACTACACAAACAAGTATGTGGTTGATATATTGTGTTCCCCAAGAAACTTATATGGGGGTCAGAGAACAGAACAGTCACAGTATTAAACATAGAGGTTAGGCAGTGGTAGCACACGCCTTTAATCCTAGTATTCCAGAGGCAGACATCCATCCAGAGCTCTGTGAGTTCAAGGCCACACCAGAAACAGAGCCAGGCATGGTGGCACACACCTTTAATCCCAAGACTTAAGCTCTCATGTCTTACTTGGGAAAGACACATGTGTTTAATTCCAGGAAGTGATGGCAGGAAGCAGAAAGGAGGACCAGGAACTAGAAGCTTTTTAATCTTTTAGGCTTTTGAGCAGCAGTTCAGCTGAGATCCATTTGGATGAGGACTCAGAGGCTTCCAGTTTGAGGAAACAAGATCAGCTGAGAAGTTGGCAAGGTGAGGTTGGATGTGGCTTCTTTTGTTTCTCTGATCTTTCAGCGTTCACCCCTATACCTGACTCCAGGTTTGTTTTTATTAATATGACCTTTTAAGATTTGTGCTACACAAGTAAGCAAAAACACCCACCTGCTGTGGAATAATCCTGTACACTGTGTGAATATATGTTGCTATGATTGGTTTAATAAACAGACTGACTGGTCAATAGCTGAACAGGATAAAGTTAGGTGGGAAGGCCAAACTGAGAATGCTGGAAAGGAGAAGGGAGGAATCAAAGGAGTCACCAGTCAGCAGAAAGTGAGTTGGACACACAAAGTAGGAGAGAGATAAAAGCCATGAGCCTCAGGCAGCACATAGATTAATAGAAATGGGTTAAGTTGTAAGAGCTAGGTAGTAACAAGCCTGAGCTATTAGCTGAGCATTTATAATTCATATAAGCTTCTGAGTCGGTTATTTGAGGCTGGGCTGTAGGGACAGAAAACGTCTGCTTACATTCACCACCACCATAGTGTGTTATGCTATGTACTCGCACACCCACCCCATTTATTTCCAGTAATTAAATATTGGAAAATATTTAAATGAAGTCCATTTAGGTTTCTCTTTCTGTAGTTGCAACACTTCTAAGCTTGCATAGATTTAAAAAAAAACTGTGCTAAAATAGGTGTGAAATTTAGCACCTTAACTATTTTAAATGAGTGATTTAGTAGCATATAGTATCTTTATGCTGTTTCATGTGAAGCCTCTGGAACTCTTTACACAAATTCAGAGCAGTAGCTTAACATAAAAAAAATGATAAGATGTATGTTTGTAATTCCCCCTTAAACACTGACTTTCTGGGTGCTGAGTGGCACTCGTTCAGCTTTTTAAATAGAGGTAAAGTAAGAGTAACAAGCTTTGTCATCTTAATCATTCTGGGGGACACTTTGTGACACTGAGAAAGGGCCTTGTACATGGCAGGCACTCACTGTACCACTGAGCTACAGCCCCAGCCCATATTAAACCTTTGCATGTACACACCAGTAACATTAAGTATATCCACATTGTTGGGCAATATTCATGGCTTCACCTCTCATAAAATAAAACTCTGTCTATTAAACAACAATTCTTAAATAACAAACAAACAAGGAAATAATTCTTCTATTCACACCCCTGCACTCCGCACCCCACCCTTCCAACCCAGGATCACAATTCTTTTTTTCCTCGACAACTTTGAACACCTTAGGTACATTCTCATACAGATGAAGCTAGCATCCATCTCTTCGTGACTGGCTTATCCCATTTAATGCAATGTCCTCAAATTTCATCCACATTATAGCCTGACTCAGAATTTCCTTTTTTTTCTAAGGCTGAAGAATAATGATAATTGCAATTATCCCATTCTGTGTGCATACCACATTTTGTCTATTTATCCATTAGTGGGCATTTGGGTTACTTGAACAATGTGAAGTCAGCTACTATTATGTAAATGTTGAAGATGGAGAATCATGGTACACACCACACTCAGGGGTGTGTGTGTATGTGTGTGTGTGTGTGTGTGTGTGTGTGTGCACATCAAATTCTTATTACTCTTCTACTACTACCAGACTCTGAATAAGACAGAATGCTAATAATTGAGCATGGGGTCCTTAAATCTATCATTCGTTTTCTTTAGTCTCACTGGGTAAGTTCTTATGTAATAAGCCCATTTCTTAAGTTGATATTCAATTTTAAATGATAACTTCATAACTAAAATGATAACTTTATCAATAAGTATGGTACATTGTTCAAGCAATGGAGTTTAATGTTGAACTAGTGAGTTATTATCAAGGTTAATTATTATCAAGGTTCTGTTAATTATTTGTGAGTACTCTAGTATTATATCCTGCAGAGGTTAGAGTCTGTAAAGAGAGTACAGAGTCCTTGCCCTCCTCATACTTTAGGAATAACGCATAGAACATGGTAGCTAGCACTTTCAGACTGTGTTCTGAACACATTCATGTTTATCAGTGTCCAGTATGAAGTTAACAAATGATTCACAATCCCAATGTCCCATTGCCAGGTAAGTTTGATGAACACTGGGATAAAGCTTTTATTTTAAGAGACATTTGACTAAAGCCTAAGAACAGGGACTGGAATGTGGTAGAGGAGCATGGTCCTTTTTCTTTAGATCATTTGTGGGGGTGGGGAGTGATTAAGTCTTTAGTCAACACTCAGAAATAGCTGAAATGTAAAATTTTAGCTCAGTTGTTGTAGATTGGAATTTTCTCTACCTATAGCTTTTAAGATTTTTGTTCATTATTAGGAACATTGGATAGACTGTACAGTGCCTGAGTGTGTTATTATGGGGGAATTTACAGCCCCTAACAGTGACAAAAATCACCCCTATATCAGTATGCCTTTATTTCTATTATTATCTATAAGCCTAGGTTCTCAATAGACACTATCTCTCTGGGGCTCACTATTACAGACTTTTCCAGACAGTTTTTAGTTTTTTTTTTTTCTTTCTGGAAACTCTCACCTCTATCTCTACTACTGGCACCTGGTCTCAGGAAGGATGCTGAGGCCACGCCACAAGGACTAGAACCTAGTGGATGATGCAGAGATGAGGACTATTCAGACTGCACATCACAGGGATGTTGGAGAGAGCCCACATCCCATAACTACGACAGCAATGCAGAGCAGAGCTCTAGTCCTACCTGCTAGCAACTGGAAAGCCATCTTTCCACAAGATACATGCCCAGCCTGCGGGAGGGCCTTGAGCACAGTCACGGTGTAAGCAGAGTGAACGCTTCAACTCCGTTCTCTCAGAAATTCTAGTTGAGTCCAATGCAACCAAAGCATACCAGTTCACTCTGTTTTGTATGACACAAGAGCACACACACAAGGAAATGACCCTGAGAAATGTAGAATCTCCACGCTTTTGTGTGAGGTTCAGTAGAAAGAGGCTAGCCTGGCAAAATGACTCAATTGTTTTTGGAAACTAAAGAAAGATAACTATTTTAGCAAGGTCTGTTTGTACCGAATTCTCTTGGCTCTGAGCCTCATCAAAGAATGTTTCTTTTTTTTTTTTTTCCTGGTACAGGGAGGGCATCTTTCACACGGGAGTCTCATCTCTGGTTTGCTAGAAGCAAAGGCGGGGGTGGGGGAGATTAGAAGGGCCCTCCTTGTGCCTGCTGTTTCTCAAGTGTCTTTTGCTCAAGGCCATCTTTATATTGAAGTGGGAGATTTGGGGTATGTATTCTGCCAGGCGTGGACAGTTTGGCCTCATGACTACCCCTTTCTGCTGAGCTCACTGAAAGTACTGAGCACAAACTGCATCTTCTCTGGCTCATTCCGTACCAACCAAAGTGGTTCAGCGAGTCACTGAGTGATCCTCAGTTAAGCTCCCAATATATCTGAATCTCAAGTTCATGTACATTTTCTTCTTAATCTCCCGTGGGTATGGTAAACTCCCAGAGAGCAGATGAACTTGTGGCTTATTTGTCTATACCACACAGCACCATGGCTAGTCATTGCCTTACAATGAATTAGTAAAGAACAAACACAGTGCCTGAGTGTGTTATTATGAGGGGACTTACAGTCCCTAACAGTGCCAAAAATCACCCCTATATCAGTATGCCTTTATTTCTATTATCAACTATAAGCCTAGGTTCTCAATAGACACTATCTCTCTGGGGCTCACAACCCACTTAATACTTTGGTGACTTGGTGATTCCATGCCTGGCAAGGGAAGGCTGCTGTCATTTCCAAAAAGTCACAGAGATGGGGCCTTTGTTCCTATTTCTCTTGTTTCTGCTCTTTTCAAATCTGACCCCACCCACCCAGCCCCAACTGAAGTTAGTGCTCTCCAGTCCTGTAGGATGACAACACCCTTCCTGGACTCCACCAGAATCAGTGTTCAACAATCTTATCCCAGTGACAATAATAAAGCAAGGCATGGTGGTGCACACTTGTTAACCCACCACTTAGGAAGCTAAGGCAGGAGGATTGCTATGAATTCCAGGCCAGCCCTGGCTACTTGGAAAGATACTATCTCAATATCGATGATGAATGACCATAACGTAACATTCAGATTGCCTTCTAGAAGGCCAGCTGAGGCTGTTCTCTGTGTGCTGGAACTCCTACACCTGAAAGCCCCAGAGTGTTGCCCTGGATGCCCTTTCACTGTCTTTATTTGTTTTCTTCTAGTCTTGCCTTCATTTCACGACTTTGCCAAACATTCAGGTCAAGGCCAGATCAAGGGACTATCCAGGCTGAAGGAGCTAAATTTAACCACAAAGAACCTCTCCCCTGTGAGATGACTGAGTGTGCAGCCTAGGAATTCTGCCCTCAGATCCTTGCAGAGAAAAAAGAAGACATCTCCTTTAAGAATTGCCACCTGGTTTGCTCCGTTTGTCCCCAGGCCAACCTTCCTGAAGTCTCTAAACATGGGGACAAATGCTTGAGGAGCCCTCAGAATACCTGGATTCTGTTTCTAGCCTTCTGTGTCGCACTTGACGTCAGCCCCAGGCATTTCTCCTTCAGCTGTGACCTGCTCCTATCATCATGCTGGCCCAACAGGGTCACCTTCCTCTTACTTCAATGCATGTGTAGGGTTCCAAGACCCCATGCCAAGAAAGTGACATCTAGCCTTGGGTTCCTTAGCGCCACCAACCTGGAGGGGCTTCTGGAAATGGGACTAAAAAGCTGGCTTCTCTGTGACATGAAAAGACCAAACATGGCCACTGAGAAGCGGAGCAGAAGTGTAGGGTCTTCCATGAGGAGAATTTGATACCATCTCGGTGTGTAGGAATGGTATTATTATCCCCAATCAATTAATGAATTTTTAAAAGGCAGGACAAGTTTGAAAGTCAAGCAGAGCCAAAGTTCATTTGGCTCTGCTCAAAGAGGACAATTTTATCAGAGTTTAAAAGAAAATCCTAGGACATGTAAGCTGTAAATCTCAGCAGGGGCCCAGAGGAGGAAAATGGAACATAGAAAAGGGGTCTAGGGTGTGTGTGTATGTGGGGGGTTCTGCTAGAGCTAAGCTGGCATGGAAGTCAGACACATGGCAGACAAGTAGCCACACGGTGTGGATAGGAACTTTGAATAAAGAGTAAGGAAGCCCAAAGTACCAGAAATGCAAACAAACAAGCAAACAAAAAACTTAGGTTCTGGACAGCATCTGAAAGAGATAACAAAAAAGAAAAAGTCAGGACTCAGGAAGTTGGGCAGACCCAACCAACATCATGGTGGTTGTGGAACTGAGCTAGGGGATAGGAATTCTAGAAACAAAAGTACAGTATCTTGCTAAAGAGATAATTAGTCCACCTATCTCTTTTAGCAAGGCTTAAGATAACCCTGCATTCCTAGAGTGACCCCACATTCCTGAGGGGTGTTCCCTTGGCCAGGTGGTTGACCAGCACAATTGGATTAATTCATTTATGTTTTGGTTAGGTTGGAATGTTGGTTCTCTACTCAGGCTGGAGAGTGTCAAATGGGTTACATCTGATGCCCTTAGAGCCTCCCCCTGCTACCCCCAGGAACCATGACAGACTGCTTTGCTAAACCTTGTTGTGGAATATTAGTTGAAATGTGTTACATTTGTTGATGCTGTGGAACATTTGTTTAATGATGCAAAGATGTGTTGCATTCTTTCTTGTTGCATTTGTTTAATTCTATGAAGCTGTGTTACTTTGCCTGTCTAAAGCACCTGACTGGTCTAATAAAGAGCTGAACAGCCAGTAGCTAGGCAGGAGAAAGGACAGGCGGGGCTGGCAGGGAGAGAGAATAAATAGGAGGAGAAATCTGGAAAGAGGAGATTGGAGAGTGAAAGGAGAAAGAGAGGAGGATTCCAGGGGTCAGCCACTCAGCTACACAGCAAGCCATGGAGTAAGAAGTAAAGAAAGGTATATAAAGGTAAAAGCCCATGGGCAAAAGGTAGGTGGGATAATTTAAGAAAAGTTGGCTAGAAACAAGCCAAGCTAAGCCCGGACATTCATAAGAAAGAATAAGCCTCTGTTATTTATTTAGGAGCTGGGTGGCTGGCCCTCAAAGAGTGAAGAGTTAAAAAATTCAATTATAATACCCCATTGCCGTCCCCCATCAATGCTAGTGGTTTATTAGCATCCTCTAGAAGTCATCTGGGGTGCCTGGCATCTGTAAGTTGTTGAAGCAAACAACAGTGATGCAGCCAGGGAGGGAGAGCAAGCCTCTTCCCCTTTCCCCAGTGTGTGCTGACAGGAGGCCAACCTGTGGAAGAAGGACTGTTGGAGGCTATGTGCTTTTGAGAAGATAAACTTAGGAGAAGAGTTGGACCACACCCCCACTGTCCTCTAGGTTCCTCGGGGCCTCCAACAATTTATTCTCAGTTTCTACATAATGGACTTTCAAAGTAGACTCAATTAATCATATCGCATGTCTCAACCGAGAAAACGTGTGTACAGTGTCCAAACATCCTAATTATTTTCCCTTATCTATTGACAGATGAAGTTCATTGACAGTGACACTGGGTTCCTAGGGAATTCATGAGTGTTGCGCAAATAGACTCTGCTGAGCATTTTGTGGCCCTACAACATACCTGCTGGATGTTTTGTTCTGTGTGTCACTGCACTCTTTACTATCTGTTTATAGCCCCAGTTTTCTGAACTGCCTCCAGGGCAGGAAATTATCTCTTTATTGTTGTATCCCAATGTCATGTCTGTCTGCCTTACACACTTTTTGTTGAGTAAAAGAAAACTGAAATTACAAATTAATCAGCAAAGGAACAAGCAGGCAGAAGAAAGGGGCTCAGTTTGCTTGATTCTTTTAAGCAGAGACAAGTGTTTCTTACACAAACCATGTCTAGGGAAACAGCACCTTTCCTGTTGATGCGGCACTACCCCACTTTTACCGACCTGTCTCGTTATTTAGGCATCTACTCAGCTGGGCTGCTATAACTAAATGCTACAAGCTGAGTGGCGCAAACAATAGACGTTTATTTCTAACGTTCTGAACGCTGGAAATCCAAGACCTGGGCACAAGCCAGGGTAGGTCCTGGTGAAGGTCCTGTGCCTTCTTACAAGCCGATAACTGTCTTAGCTGGGTGCTCACGTGGTAGAGAGAGAAGGCTGCTGGTGCCTCTTCCTTTCTGCGACTCGACACTGATCCCATCATGGGGACGCCACCTTTGTGACCTCATCTAAAGAGAATTCCCTCCTAAAGAGGCCACTTCCAAATATTATCACACTTGGGGATCAGGCCTCAACCTATGAATTTGGGGGACATGCAACACTATAAAAAGTGTTAGATGAAATAAACAAGACAGTCAATGGGTATGATTTACTCTTTCCAAGTCCCCATGCTCTCTGTTGTCTGGGGAAGTGGTTCCTGTGGGTCGTGACCCTTTGGCAAACCTCTATCTCCAAAAATTATTTACATTATGGTTTATAACAGTAGCAAAATTATAGTTATGAGGTCGCTACAAAAATAATTTTATAGTTGGGGACCACCACAACATAAGGTGGTCATATTAAAGGGTGGCAGCATTAGGAAGGGTGAGAACCACTGGTCTAGGGGTTTTCTAGGATGAGTTCATTTCAAATCCCCTGTTTAGTCTGCACATCTAGAAGATAGGCAGTTCAGAGTGGAAAAGGAAGAGAAGGAACCCTGGCACAGATGAGCATCTTGGAAAGCACTAGATCGTTGTGTGTACAGGGTCCAAGTTTCCTAACAGAAGACCCGTGAGCAGGAGGAATGGAGCAAGTCTGGTCTGCACATACTTTCTGGTTCTGTCAGGGAGCCAGTTTCAGAAAGCAGCCTCCATGTTAGGAACCCCATTAGTCTGTAGCCCAATCTTTTTTTTTTTTTTTTTTTTTTTTTCTTTTTGGTTTTTCGAGACAGGGTTTCTCTGTGTAGCTTTGTGCCTTTCCTGGAACTCACTTGGTAGCCCAGGCTGGCCTCGAACTCACAGAGATCCGCCTGCCTCTGCCTCCCGAGTGCTGGGATTAAAGGCCAATCTTAAACCGTTGCAACAACCAACTTAAAAAGAAAAGAAAGAAGTCAACAGCTTACGGACCAACTGAGGACCACTGCCCCAAAGGGGAACTGCTCAAGTCATTATTAGGGTTCACTCAAATGAACTGGAGCTCCTGCTGGCTGTCCTGGTATATAACCGGCTCCATGTGAGCACAACACAGAGCGGAGATGCAGGGACCTTTTGGGAAACAAACATTAAGCATTTGAAGACTGACCGGAGAACATTCAGCCAGGCCTGGGTCCCCTTCGGAGGGCACCCGTCGCCCGTGCCTAGCAATGTCTAGCAAACAAGTTGGGCACTAGGAACTCCCAGTCCCTCCTGGGTCACGCAGCTGCTTCAGCTACAAAAGCAGACACTATCAGTACCACTGGGTTTCCCCCAAATTGCCACAATCTGTAGTAGTCTTCATTGAATGAACAATTTCCACTTGTGTTTTCTCCCTTCGAGTGTTGTCCATAAACCAGTTAGTTTCAAAGCTTTAAAAAATGCCTACAAAAGCCCCCAAATTACTGATCTGCAGATTTGATACAGCGCTACGGTCTCCTGATGTGTCTGCCTTGAGAAGTGAGGTAGAAGCATCTTGCCCCAAAGCATGATGACTTGCACAACCCCCGTGCCAGTCACTTATTGGCGGGCACGCCCCCTGAGGTCCCTACCTCCTACAGGACGCCGACCAGTAAATCGCGTTCTAAACATTCCCTGGAAAACTGCAAAAACTGGAAATGACCGTGAAGAGGCAAAAAGAAGCTGAAGTGACTGGCAGAGGGGGCGGAATCTGCTCTTCTCTCTGCTGGATCGTTTGATAAGAAACCTGGATCGCAGCGGCCTCACAATGGCCTATTTATCCCGCTCTCGCTCTCAGGCACCCCGCAGCCGGGGCTGGGAATCCCGGGGGTGGCAGCCGTCCCCGGAAAACGGTGGCGCTCCGCCACAGGAAAGCCGGCTGATAAGCCATCTGCGGACAAACGCTTCTTCCTTCCTTAGAAGCTGCCACTGAGGCAACAGACTGACCTGGGGGGCGACGGCACAGCTCCCAGAGCAGCGGGGTGGGAAGGGGTGTGGATCGCCGCCCCGGTAGGCAGGACTGAGGCTGAGCCCATGCTGGCACAGCTCAGCCCCCTGATCTCGCACTCCCGCGGGGGAGGTTGAGCGGGTGTGGGGGGTGGGCAGCCCGGTGCACCCTGGCCTTGCTTGGTGCTTTAGGTTGTGATGGGAACCGACTGGCACAGCCCTTCCCCGGGGTGGCTCCCCCCTGGTGGATTTCAGTCAAAAGCAAAAGGAGATATAGACGTTTGTCGCCCTACTAAACCCCTAGAGCTTTGAGTTGCTGTTCCAGGCGCAAAGACTTAACCTCTTTGGCAGGATGGTCCAGGAACAAGTATAAAGACAGTCCTGAAATGTGGCCCCCTAACTTCCTGTGACTGGTGTTATTTTTGCAAAGACAATTAAAAGAATTGAGAGCAGCCATCCCTGGGTTCTGAGATGCCCAGACTCCCCAGGGAGCGCTGGTCCCTGCTGCTGTTCTATGACAAGATATCTACTTTCATTTGTGGAGTCCCTGGGATGCTTGGTTTGGACCCCGAGAGAGCCTTGGGAGAGCGGTCTACTGAGGGAAAGGTCTGGGAAGGCCAGGCCGCAGGAGGAAGAGAGAGGACTCTGAGAACTACGCCTGTGGCCAGCAGGGCAGGGCAAGAGGGAATGGGGTCTCCAGGTCACAGAAGGAGCTGGTCAGCTGGGAGCCAGGAAGTCCTTCATCCGCGTTCCAAATTGTACACAAGTCGCACAATGTCCAAAAGTGGGGTGGAGGAGGTCAGGTCAGAGCTTGGCTGTTTGTGGTCTTTGCTGCACTGGGTACTATGGCCAGCAGTCTACTGACTCCTGTGCAGGATACCCCAAGGAAATCAAAGCTCTTCTTTCAGGCACACACACACACACACACACACACTGTTACCACCACCACCACCACCACCACCACCACCTTCATCACCATCTCCAAACTTCCCTTAGTGTTCTGCCTTTAGCAGCAGGGGCAGAGCTGGGAAGGAATTTCTTCTCTTGCCACTGCGGGGCGGTGACCTGGCAAGCAGAGAAAGATATTCTATCCTGAGGGCACAAGGTCCTCGGACTGATTATCCTAGAGACAAGGGACAAAGTTGACTTTTGACCCAGAGGAACCAAGAAATTATGGGAAGAACCCCTGTTGCTCTGTGGTGGTCTGAGACCTAAGTTACTCAGCACTATGAAGCAAGGTGCCACACTTTACTGGGAACCGCCTCTCCCTTGGCTTTGAAAATACTCCAGAATGGTCTGGGATTTCTCCAAATTCTCCATGAAATCTCCCACATCCCAGGGGGAAGAATGGCTGGAGTCCCCAACCAAGCTAGGCGATGAAAGCAGCCATATTCACACTTCTTCTGAAATGCACAGCCTAGGATTTCCCTATCCACCTACTTACTATGGGGCATCACTGTAGCCTCCTCCGCAGTCCTCCAGGAAAGCAAGAAGTGACCCTTTCTAAAGAATAGACTGAGTATTGTCTCTGAGACTCCTTTGTTCTCATCATACCACTGGACAACTTGAGGAATGTGGGCTACGATCACTGCCCCACCCCCAACACACAATCTTATATAACTTAGGCTGACCTCAAACTCTGTATGTAGCCAGAGATGACATTGAACTTCCGATCCTCGTGTCTAGACCTGTTGAGTTCTGGGATTGTGGCAGCACACGGTTTATACAGTGCTGAGGACTGAACCCAGGGCTGCTTCTGTACTCTATCCATGGAGATGCGTACTATGATGACTTTGCTTGTCAGGCAGCAGACTTCGCATATATTCATGGTACCAGTATCTTTTCAGAGACATCTGTGTAACCATTCATTCCATGTGCATTCATTTAATGAGTTCTCAACTGGGTGTGATGGCTCATGCCTGTAATTCCAATATTCCAGAAGCTGAAACTGGAGTATTGCCATGAGTTTGAGTGGCCTACAAAGTAGGGCCTTGTTTGAAACAACGAAGCAAACACACACACACACACACACACACACACACACACACACACACACACACAGCTCCCGTAGAAGCCCATTGAGATGCTCCTTTTTCCTATCCTTTCTTGGTACCCTCACCTCCAGCGGACACTACACTTAGCAGGACAGTCAGGAAGCATGAGCTCTGTACTTTTCCGGTCTGTTTTCTGTTGCTGTCACTGAACATCACAGACCAGAGAGTTTATAAAGAATAAATGTTTATTGCACTCCCAGTTCTGCAGGCAGAAAGGTCTAAGGTTGAAGGATGACATCTGATGAAGGTCTTCTTGCTGGTGGGGTATCTGCAGAGTCCTGAGGCAGGGCAGGGCATCACATGGTGAGAATACAATACAGTGAGTTACAAGCACAGCAAAGAGAGCTCACCTTCCTAACAAAGCGACTTTCTCAGTAGCCATTAACCCATTAATTTATGAATGAACTAATGCGTTTGTGAGGTCAAAGCCCTTAGGACCCAGTCATTGACATAGAACTTTGGAGACTGTTTCCAGCCCGTGAATATTCTAGAAGACAAACACTGAAACCACAGCAGCACCCCAGTCTCGTTCAGGGTCAATCCCTTTATGGAACTGTAGAATTTCAGGCCTGGACCCAGGCTCCGCCTGCCTTACCCTGTCTCCTATTGACACTCTGACCTCTTCCATCCACCTAGGGGCAGACACAGAACCTTGCTGATCCTAAACCTCTGGGCTTTCCCTCAGGAGTCCTGCTCTTCTGCCTACTGCTCTGTCCACCTGCCGGCATCTAGGGCAGATGGTCCTGGAGGGCCTGATCTAAAGAATTTAGACACACACTTCCCTTCTAGTTGCTTGGAGTCCAGCAAACAACAAATGCCTGGGTGACCCCAAGACTGTGTGCAACTGCTATGAGGAGTAAATGCACTGATCTGTCATGGCCCCCATTCAAGGGAAAGATTAGGATCTGAAACCACTGCATGTGGTGAGCTGTAAGTGCCACCCTCCTCTCTTACCCCTCCCGTTCTCCCCCTGGTTTAGCAGAATGCAGTTTGCAAAGGGCAGAGCTGGTTAAAGAAGCACCAGGGAGATCCTGTCTCCTCCTCCTGCTGGGCAATCGCGCCGCCTCACTGTTCAATCTGATCCAGAAAGAAGAAAGTTTTAACCAAAAAGACTCATTTTTTTTTTCAGACCAAAGATCCTCCTTCTAAATGGGAAACAATGGTGGTGTGGTGATTCCTTGGGGTCTGGAAGATAGAAATGCTATATGACTCCCGCAATTCTGATCTAAAGAACCCCAAATAGATATTTTAGTACTTGTAAGCCAATGTCCTCGTAGCAGCCCTCACAATGGGGCAGAGGTGGAAGCAATCTACCAATAAATAGACAAAACCGCACACCAAGGATAGTAATAGACACACAACGCAATGTCATTCAATCATGGGAAGGAGTGAAGTACTGATACATACTACCACATGGCTAAACCTCTGAAATGCTGTAAAGCAAAACAAGTCAAACACAAAGACAAGACATTTTATGCTTCCATTCACATAAATGATCCAGAAGAGATTAAGCCCATAGAAACAGGGAACAGGGTGTGGGAAAGGGAGGAATGAAGAGTAACCACTTAATGGGTCTGGCCTCTTGGAGGTAATGGACATGGTATGGACCGGATGGATGATGGTCACCCGAAATGGGAGTCTACTAAAGACTACTGAATTAATTGCTTTAAAATAGTTAGATTTACAACATGCTGATTTTTTTCCCTCATTAAAGTTCTAGATTGTTTGAAGGCGCATTTGTTCATGGTCTTGTTACCTACAGCACTGGTCATCATTGGTGCTGAAGAGTGGCAGTAGAAAGTGAGAGGGGAAATATGGCAGGGAGCCAATTTTCTTTTCAACTCATTGATTACTATAATATGGTACCTACAGATCCTGAAAGCACGACCATATTCCCCAGTAACCTCAGCCTGAAGGCCCGTAGACTTCCTGTTTATAGAACCTTGTCCAGAGTCGGGGTTACTGAGAATGAAGCACTGTCCTCGGGTAGGTTTGCCCGGTGGAGGAGCCACATCTGTGGTGGAGACTGCACCTCAGTCTCCTTGAAATGGCAGTGACGATAGACATCTGGAATTCCGGATTCATGGAGCGTCTCTCTAGATCTATGGATAATGAGGATTGTGTGCGCATGGGGGTGGGGGATGCTCAGGGGGCTTCTTCATCTAGATCTATGGATGATGAAGATATCTTCTTACGCTGAAACCCTGGTACATGCAGAGATCTGTATAATTTACATGTGACTTATATGTCTGAAGCCTAAGTGAGTTCTCATCATGGCTCTGTAAATTAAACACCGTTAATTTTTCTCTTATACATGAAGAGTCTGTGGAAGAAAGAGATTGCAATTGAGTCCTAGACATCACGAGTACCGGGCAGCGGTGTCTGAACTGACAGCCAGCAATCCAGAAGAGGACCATAAAGTCTCTCTTCAAGGGCTTGCTGGGCAAAAACAGGGTGATTCCTCCCACACGCCCCCTTTCCTGTAGAATTCCAACATGCTTCCCTTTTGCTCTTCCAGGGGATCATCTCCTCCGGCATCCGGCTTCCTTGCCTTTGGCACCCAAACATATACATACCCTGGAGCAGAGAGCTACTGAGTTTCCTTAACAGTATTTTCATGTCGTTTCCAACACTGGGCTATAAATAGGACTGAACAATAACCGCGTCTTTCCTTTGCCTCTGCTATTGTTTGTGTGATGAGCTCTGGGTCAAAAGACACCCAGGCAGGGCACAAACAACCTCAGCTCCCACGAAAGGCGTTAGCTTAGAGGTTTGTTCCTTTGCACAGAGAGCGTGTGAGGGAGACTGACTCATTTTTTTTTTTTTATTACTGACTTCATGGAGACTTATCTTTGAATGCTGTTTTTTTGTTTCTTTTCCACCCTGGCCCTCCAGCCCCTAGAAAGTCTAGTGACACTGAATCATGAAGCCAGGAGCCTCTCCAGTCAGTAAACCCAGACTGGGGATGCACACAGTAAAGGAGCACTAGTCTGCGGGTGGGTGGATGGGTGTGGACGAGGTGACATTTACTTGGGAACTTTCACCTCCCCATGTTTACAGGTGAGGAACCGAGTCCCAGACGGCAAGCTAATGGTGGCATCCATTTCAACCAGTGGCCTGCAGAACTCAACCCTTGTTGGTCTCCTGGTTCCATCCACGGCAAAGTCATTCTCTCTAACACCCCGTTTGTGTCCCTTTCCTCTCTCCCATCCCACCCCTGAGAGTAGGGTGCACCGGGAGAAAATGTCAGACCCCCAGCAAGAATCACGCAATTCCTCCGAATAGTTCACTCTGTGTTGTTTTATTTGTCTGTTTTCTCAGATGCTGAAGCTGAGGCCCAGAGAGGTCCCCTGGCACAGTATATCAAGACCAGCGGAAGAGTCTGCTTTTGTTAAAAGGCAGATTAGTTACTCTTCTCATTGGTGTAACAAAAGAAACTTACAGAAGTGTTCATTAGGGTCATGATTGAGAGGGCGCAATCAATCTGGAAGGGACGGCATGGTGTGGGGAGCAGTGCTAGCTGTGGAGGCAGGAGCTTGAAGCAGCTGGCGGCATGGCAACCATAGTCAGGATGCAGAGAGAGAGAGATGAATTCTGGTGCTCAGCTCACCTTCTCCAAATCATTCAGTCCCAGATCCCAGCCTACGGCATGGTGCCATTCACATCCAGGGTGGTTCTTCCTACCCCAGTTAAATCTAGAGGTGTATCTCCTCAGCGATTCTCAATCCCATCGACTTGAAGGGAAGGTCACAGAAGACGCTGTGTGAAGCCACGTGGCCTTCCCAAGAGACTGAGGTTTTTTATCTTAGAACTTTGGACTTTTCCTTTTTAAAAAGAAGTTTTAAGATGGCTATTGGTGAAGCTGGACAGATATGGCTCAGTAATTAGGAGTATACACCGCTCTCACGGAGACCTGAGTTCAGACCCCAGCACCACACAGGGTTGCTTACACTCATGTGTAACCTCAGCTCCAAGGTACCCTGTGTATTCTCCTGGACAGCTTGGGCACCTGCACTCATGTGCACAACTCACACACAGGCACTCACATATACGCATAATTAAAAATAACATCATCTTAAAAATGTTATTAGTGTATTGTATTTTAAGACTTAGTCTCATCCCAGAAGGACTATTGGAACACAGTCAAAACGATGGCGCATGGTGAGCAGTGCCTTGGGGGAACTGAGAGAGAGGCTCCAGGAAAAAAGGCAGAGGGCCTTTTACCTCAGGTGCATTTTGTTTTTGGACTGTTCTTGGAGGTGATTTCACGCCTCCTGTGACAAGCATTTACACTCAATTTATAAGACATGTTTGCTCTTGTTGGATGTCAGAACATCGCTGTAGAACCCAATCCGGTCAGTGTAGCCTGAATCTGGACATTGGCCTTTTGCCTTTTTCCTAGAAACTCTTACAAGGTTTCCTCAAGGCATTGTTCACCACGAATCATTCTTGGACCGTGTTCTGACAGAGGACCAGTGGGATATTCCTCTAGGAGGGCATGGGTCTTCCTCTGACCGTATTTAAGACATGTTAGAGGAATCAAAATACCTCCAGATTATTCCACAAAATATTCAGAGGGGAGGTTGACAAAGTAGTCTTGTCTTTTCTCCCCTAACTGACTTGGTCATCCGAGACGTCACCCAAGGTCCTGTTAAAGTGTCCGAGAGTGAGTTATCACACTGCCCGAGATAGATACCTGTTGCACCTGTTGTAGGGGGTAAGATAAGGAGTGTGGCCTTGCAGAGTCTCATTGCCCTCATCACTGGAGTGAGGTAGTACTATTATTATCTGCCTTATAGGGTTGAGACATTGACGCCAACACCACATGTAAAGGGCACAGAGGACAGCCCGGCACACCTTAATGAGTGCTTGCTCTCAGTACACTTTAGGAAACCATATACCCGTTAGTAAGTCTGACAGTCAGAATCCTGGCACCAACTGCTGCTCATCTCTCTACGGTGAACAGTTTATAGACGCCTTTTCTAGCTGCTCCAGAGGAGCTATGTCCTCCATCTTACACCGAGGCTTTGGAAGGAGGCACACCTGCAACCTGACTCCATCTTTAAACCTACCCTTCATTATTTCCCATGCATTTTTGTTTTGTTGGGGGTGGGTAGGTTTGCTAGTATAAGGTAAACCACATGGGTTGAGGTCAATGGCCGAGTAAATGAGTTTTCGTGGATTCAGGATCTATGGCCCAGAAAAATAGGTTCAAAATGACCCTGAGCCAAACCTCTTTGTTCTGCAGTGTTCTGGCTCGAGGTACTAGCCATGGTTGATTAAACAATATCGGTAATGGCATTTATAAGAGCATATGAAGGCTGGGCACTGGGCTGGTCACACTGTCCTCTGTAGCTCTCTTTCCAGGTGAGGAAATCAAAGTTCAGAAAACAGAGTCTCTACTTTTAGGGGCCACTATTATTCAGATGCGACCCTCCCCCCCAAGGGTTCAAGTGCTAGGGGGTTAGTCCTTATGTGGCCTTGTGGCAATGTTATCTAGCTCTCTGGCTCCGTCCCTCCATTAAGCTCTGAATTAGATGCTTTTCTGTTACGATAAAACACCACGACCAAAAGCAACTTATGCAAGAAAGAGTATTTTGACTTACAGTTCCAAAGGGAGAGGAGTCTGTGAAGGCGGTGTGTGTGTGTGTGTGTGTGTGTGTGTGTGTGTGTGTGTGTGTGTCGGGGAGGCGTGGCAGCAAGCTGGCAAATCTTATCTCCACAACAGACCCTGAACTGGAGGTAGGGCAAGACTATGAGCTCTCAAATCCCGCTTCCTGCTTCCAGGGGACATATTTCCTCCAGCAAGTTTGGTGCTTCCTATACCTCCCCAAACAGGGTCATTCTCAGGGGACCACTTATTCAAATGCCTGGCTGAGTCTGTAGGGGACACTTTTCATTTAAACCACCATGGGTACCTTCCTGCCATAAGGCCTTCCCCAGAGCTAAGGCCTCCAGGACTGTGAACTAACTAAAGCTCTTCACTTAAGAAACAAGCTTAACATTTTGTCATGGTGATGTCGAACAAAAGAACCAAGAGTCACATGAGGAGCACAAAGTCAGGGTTCAAATCCCTGCCCGCCAACTTTTATCCTCAACATCACAGTAGGTTATATGACCTTTATACCTTCTGGAAGGGCTTCGCCATTGCTGGCCCAGTGAGCCAGAGGGTAGGTGTGAGAGGAGTCAAGTGGGGCCAAGCAGATCCCAGTTCTATCAGCGGGTTGGTCCCTCTCCTCCCCAATACCCTCAGATTCTCCTATGAATTCTTGAACTTTGGATATGACAGCTCCCACCTGAATGATCCAAACCCCTGTGAGAACAGAAGCATTACGTCATCAGCTCCTGACCACTGGCTCAGTGATACTTACAAGTGCTGCAAACATCAGCATCCCACCTAAGTAGCACCTCTCCATCCTGGGAGTCTGAGTTAGGCATTCACATTTACTCCTTCCCTCTGAGCTGGCTGGAAATACTGCTGCCAGTATTCAAAAAAAAAAAA
>CABHPP010110881.1:0-13097 GCA_902168425.1 Peromyscus attwateri | reverse complement strand
TCTCTCTCTCTCTCTCTCTCTCTCTCTCTCTCTCTCTCTCTCTCTCTCTCTCTCTCTCTCTCTCTCTCTCTCTTCTCTCTCTCTCTCTCTCTCTCTCTCTCTCTCTCTCTCTCTCTCTCTCTCATGCATGCATGCACAGTGGCACTTTCACATAATAGATATTATCTCTGTTGCTAAATCTAATTTTCTGTTTAGGAACATCCATGTCTTGATAGAGCAACATTTCCATAAAAAGAAAAGGTGTTCCTGAGTGGGCCTACCTCGGTCATGGCCCATATTTCATTTTATATCTTCTTTTCCTTCTTGATTCTCTTGCTACAGAAACCATCATGCAAACTCTTTAAATTTATATTTCCAGCTCTACTATAGATCCAAAATGTTACTCAATCATTTCTTCCTTTATCCTCATAAATTTTAAGATTTCCCACATTCTCAGACTATCCCACAAGGGGCAATCAGACAAACAAACGCATGTACTCATGACCTAGATAGACAAAATGATGATATCTAAGTGGTATTTAATTTACAGGAGTTAACAGACACAATGAGTCTGCTTCTTGCCGTTGTCCAGGAGGTCATTTGCATACTCTGGCTAGAGCTCAGACTTCTCCTCATAGGAATGCCTGTTGCTTTCGTAGGGGAATTATAATATTCTTAGACCAAGAGGGAATCCATGCAGTCCCCAGTGTTCCTGTATTAAGATCCTCCCTACCAAGGTGATAGTGCTTGGCAGTGAGGGTCTTTATCAGGTGGAACTCTCAGGAATGAGATAAGTGTCCTCACAAGAGGCCTGAAAGAAATATCACTTCTTCCACCATGTGAAAACACCATGACAAGATACACATGAAGTCCAGGAAATGAGCCCTTGCCAGACCCTGAACCTTTCAGTGCCTTCTTGTTAGACTTCAGAGCCTCCCAGAATTGTGATAAATTATTATTTATAAGACACCCCCACTTACTACTATTTTGGTACCAAGCCTTTAAAATTAAGGTATCAATAGGATATATATTTTAGAGAAATGCCAGCTTCCTGTTCACTGATCCCTGATATTTACCTATGAGTGCAGAAGATGGTGAACAGAGGACACTGTGAGAAAGGAGCAAGAGGGGTTCCATTCATTTGCTGACACTGATAATGTTCTACAGGATTGGCCTTAAGTTCTTTTTCATCAGGCTGCCTATTTACATGTACTATTTTGAAATTTAGAACATAGAAGTAGATGATAATCAGTTAAAATTACACACAAAAAGGCATATATCCAAATTCCTTCAAGCACTTTCTTAATGATTTTGTCTTAAAGATAATTATAAGCAGGATTTTGCTGTGGAATAATCCTCTTGTAAACTGTAAAGATTTGTCACTCTGATTGGTTTAATAAAACACTGAGTGGCCAGTAGCCAGGCAGGAAGTATAGGCAGGGGGGACCAAACTAAGAATGCTGGGAAGAGAACAGGTGGGGTCAGGAAGTTGCCAGCCAGATGCAGAGGAAGCAAGATAAGAATGTTGTACTAAGAAAAGGTACCAAGCCATGTGGTTAACATAGATAAGAATTATGAGTTAATTTAAATGTAAAAGCTAGTTAGTAATAAGCCTGAGCTACTGGCCAAGCATTTATAATTAATATAAGCCTCTGTGTGGTAATTTGGGAAGTGGCTGTATTTGGAGTTGCTGGTGGGACAGAAAGTTCTGCTTACAGGGATTACATATTCAGCTGCTCCAATGATAAGACAAGGAACATTTTAAAGCAGCAGGAAGTTTAAGAATCATAACATACCTACCTAAAGCACATGCTCATTGAAACTGATATAGCTCACTTGGTATAGAGCTTGCCTAACATGCACAAGGCTCCAGGTTCAATCCTCAGGACCATGTACAGCCAAGCACTCAGGAAGTCAAGATGGAAATGTAAAAAATTCAAGATCACCTTTGACTACATAGCAAGTTCCAGGTCAACCTGGAATACATGAGACCATGTCTTCCTTAACAAGCTCTAAGTGCACCATGAAAGCACCTCACTTTCAGTTTTGTACAGGAAAATTAGAGACAAATCATCATAATTAGAAGCCCAGTTGTGACACTGAGTTGGGAATAGCATTGTATTAGCCAGTACCCTAAAGAGCATCTGCCCATATAGTCATGTTGATCAAATGGCTGATGATAATGGTGATGATATCAAGTGATAAGGATTGCAGGTGAAATATTCTTCACTGACTCATGTGTTTGAACACTTGAAACCTGATGGTTAAGGAACTACTAGGATATAGGTCCTCATATCCTAGTATGAGGCAAACATAGACCAGGGGTGGCCTGTGAATGTGATAGCCCAGCCCTGATTTTAATCCTGATACACTATGAATGCTAGCCACACATTCCCACTGCCATAAACACTACCATGCCATTGCCACCATGATGGATTGAAACTGTGAGTCAAAATAAATACTACTGTTATTAAGTGCTCACTACATGCCAAACATGAAATTGTTCTCTTCACATACACTGAATAAAGAGTAATGTAGGCAAAAGTTGGCATATTAGCAAAAATTCAGCTAATCATATTATTAAAATATAATTGTATTGCATGTGTGTAAAACAATAACCACTATCTATAGAGTATCCAGTTTTAATTTCAGTGGGGGGGGGGGTGGAGATAACACACAATCTTCAAACAATTTTATTTCCCAACATATGCTTGCACAAACACCTGGCTGCAGCAGTCACCACCCAGGAGATATCCTAGTTCTTTAGTAAATCTTTGAATCTTTGTCATTTTATGCTAGAGCAATATTTTAAGCATATAAGTTTAATAAAATACCTAAGGAAACATTTTTCTCAATAAGTGATTCTAGTTGTAAAGTGAGATGTGATCCTGGCCCTGACAGGTCATAAATGAGGCAGAGGTCACTAAAGTGCTTAGCACGGGCATGTAAAGTGAGGCCAACTGCAATATTGGTGATGATTAATTACTTAAAGAAGCCTGCACAGTAACAAAGAGATGTTAGCCAAGGCTATGATGTCAGGAAACTGTTAGTAAAGGCAAGGCCTAGGATTCCTTTTTTGAATTTCACAAGTGGTTTTGAAAACAATAACTCACTTTCTAGAACAAGGACAGAAGGACTTTCTGCTATGAAGGACCAGACAATAAATATTTGGGTTTTTCAGGCCGTACAGTCCCTATTTCAATTATCCAAGTTTATCAGTGTAATACAAAAGTTGCCACAGAATCTGCAAAGAAATGCATGTAGCAGTGTTCCAATAAAACTGTTTCTGGACACAATTTAAAATTCTGTATAAACATGCTGTGGTATAAGTATTATTCTCCTTTTGATATTTTTGAGCATTACAAAATATCACAATTTTCTCAACTTGAGAATTATGCAAAAATAGACAAGCCCAAATTTGCTTCACTGAGCTCTCAGGGACTCCTTACAGGGATCCTCACCTTTATACAATCACCTGGTCTCCCAGGCATTCCTTTGAAACATTGATAGGCGCTTCAGGTACATCCTAACTCTGGCATCACAGGAACCATGACAAGGCCCTCTGTCAGCTCAAGCAGTAGCTGAACTCCATTGGTCCTCTGAATGTCTGTGTGACTGAGTTCGAGGACATGCTCCCCTGGGTGGCCCTCTTGATCAGGATGCACTATCAGCTCTGTGGAAATCCTTTCAAATACATATACTCATCTTGCCACAGCCCAATGGGTGGGTGCTGAACAGCTCCTGAGATGCACTTGGGAAGCTTTCCTGTTGTCCCAGTAGCAACGTTTATTCTCGGAGGCACCACTCCCTGCAGGTCACACAGTTTCCTTTACATGTGCAGTTTGTTTGGACAAATGGTAAGTTTTTCGGATCTCTCTGCTTTGCTGGTTTTCTTTCAATTCTCACCATAAACTTTGTTTTAAAAGAACCAGTAATGTCCATGCAGCAGTCTGGATGCTGGCCTACCTTCAAATTTTCCCCACCCGACTCCTTAGTCCATCACCTTTAATCCAGCCTCCCATAGAGTATTAGGGCATGGACAACATGGAGAGAAGCTGGCTGCTACAGTGGAGCATGAATGGCTCCTGGAGTCCTCATTCCTCCCTGAAACCTCATGAACACGAGCTTGGTTGTCTGTCTTCCCCAGCAGGGTTCTCTCTTCTGAGCTCACAGCAAACACACTCATTAAGTCAGCTTACTGCATTCTAAGGTTTGCTAGCCTATTCCCCAAATATTCTAGAATTCTTCCTATAAAAACTTCTTCTCCAGGCTTCTGAACTGAGGGAGTAGAGGTAGAATCGCTGACAGGTAGACCAAATAGAGAGAAGGGCCATGACTATGTAATAAAGACATTGAACTTTCAAGATGGCTGGCTTCCTTCTTCCTATCTTTACCTGAGACAAAAGTCTAGAAGTTCAGACAAAGTCCTAGCATGCCCTTTTCTCCCAGAATCAAAACATCCCTCCTAGTGAACCAGTTGGAAGACATCAAGGCCTGATGAGGACATGTTTACACAATTGTTGTGGGCTGATCAGCCGTCTTGTGTTTGTCCAATATAGCCAACCCTAAACTAGGAGAGGAACACCCTTCAAAAATATTACCAACCCCACCCCTCAAGTAGAGCCTGGATTTCCAGGCTCCAGAGTCCCCATCTGCTTTGCAAAGGGTGTCGGTGTGCTTGCTATTTGTTTTCCTTACCTCTAACAAAAACCTCTCCACAAGCTGATTGCCTGCTGTGTTCTAGAATTTTCCCACTGCTACTGCTTTTTTTTTGAGATTTTTTCCTGCCTTTTAATTTTTTAACTGATATAGGAAAAAAAAAAAAAAAACCCTGTCAAGACCCTTAGATGGTAACAGAACCACACAGTCAGGTGGCAACAGCAATCTCTCCACTGCTCTGGTATCGTGTGTGTGTGTGTGTGTGTGTGTGTGTGTGTGTGTGTGTGTGTGTGTGTTTTGTTTTTCTGTTTTAGTCAGACTTTCCATGGCTGTAATAAAATACCTGACAGAAATAATGTACAGAATAGATTTGCTATGCCCCATGGTTTCGGAGATCTCAGGCCACCATGACAAAGAAGCTGCAGCAGTGCATCTCACACTGGGGTTGCTGGAAACAGAAAGAATTCCCATATTCCTGAGCTCCTGACTGCATCCCCTTTTAGGAAGTACAGGCCCCAGCCAATGGGATGGTGGCACGGCATTCAGGTGGGTCTTATGCCCTAGTGGCTCTTCTCTGTAAATGCCATCACAGACATACCCAAGGGTCTGCTTTAGTAACTTAGACTTGTCAATATTTACTATTGCAGCATCCTAACAATGATTTCTATTCCCTACCCAAGCTGACACAGAGAGAGGACCCCCTCCATATCTTCTATATGAGTTATTTCCACTTAAACATTTGGACCCTACAGATATCTGCTCTACCTCTTTGATTATATTCTCTATTGTCTTCCCTACATAAGAAGGTTAAAATAGTATCTATGATTTAGCTAGCTTTACTGTAGTGTTATACAGGTGGTTTTCAGGAATGATTAATACAAATTATACCATAAATAGCATGGAAACAAACACCCATCACATGTTAGGTAAAAAGGTCAGAAGAATCCCATCCTACATAACAAGGATACCAGCTGTGGGAAGGAAAGAATTATCTTTTATTGATCAGTTATTGACAGTGGTTAGAATTGAATCTAGATTATTCTCAGTCAGTTCAAAGGCTTAATTGTTCACAAATAAAGTAGGACTTTTTACTTGCCTTCTAAATATCGCTTGAAGATAGTCTCTCCATTGTGGAAACTTGCCCCTCGGACCTTAAATCTGGATCCTTAATTCTCACCCTTCATCTAAAAGCAGCATCTCACAAAGACCCATTGTAAATGATACTTTGTGGCTGGAAGGCTGCTAGGCTGCTCTGGAGAAGTGGAGCCTTATCAAGAGACTTTTAAAATCACTTTGTCCTTGTCTGGGAATGGCTATATTATTTAGCCAAGTTACCTGATAATTAACATAGATCTGACCAATTAGGCTAACATTAGTGTCACCTGATGCTTGCTCTGAATCCTGCCTTTTTTGTTTAGTGCAAATTAAGCCTGCTAATTAAATAAATTTGAATGCCAATAGCTAAAGCATGTCAAGGATCAGCTCAGAAAGCCCTGCATTCAGTGGATTTATTAATGCTTGCTTCTCAGTTGATATGAGCTCAAAAGAATGGTGACAGTCTCTCTTTTAGTTCCCTATTGGGGAAAAACCTACAATGGGTTAGAATGTGCAGAAATGTAGTAAATTAAGCAGCACAGTCTACAGTCCAAAAGATGCTAAGCCAAGGTCATGTCCTACACAATGTAAAGTACAGCATTTGGTGGCTCCTTTTCTATGAATCTTACTTCACATTTCTAGCGTTCCTGGGCCCAGGAGTCAGGTATCATGGAGACCCAGAGCATACATTACAATTCCACACAGTGGACTTGACTTCCTTTAATGTTTTCATTAAAATCCATTTGATATGTTTTATAGCTGGTTAAATTGAACAGACAAAGCTAACTTTTAACATAAAAACACTTCCATACACTTCATTAAAAGAAGCCATATTTTGCATTGGAATCATTCTTACATGTATTCTATCTTCTACTAGAAATACTATCCCAAATTTACTCCCTACTGACTTTTCTACAGCCCAACAGCTCATTGCTTTAACTTGCACAGACCTGACCAATTAACTCTTCTCCCATCCCTTTCAACCTATATATTACCAGCATGATGCAACTCACATTGCTTCCACACTGCAAAACCTGAATGGGATCCCTACTACCAACTGAATAATTTTTAAAAATAAATTCATGGTTCTTTACCATTGGCTCCAAATTTTGCAGAATTATTGTCTACTATGCTTATATAGGTAGTTCAACTCTCAGGTTTTCCCAGAACATGCCTGAGCTTTCTTCCTGTTCTCTCCTCTTTTAATTATGTTAGCCTTTACTGGCAATAAACAATGATAGCCACATCTAATGGGTCTTCACTGCATCCACACGATTTTTTAAATCACTTTCCATAAATTATCAACTTTTACCCTTATAGCAGTCTTAATAAAGAAGGTATTGAAGAAGCTGTCCCCTCTTATAACAGGACTGACCCTAACAAGGACAGTTGTTTTGGTTTTGGTTTTGTTTTTTTTTTTTTCCAGGAGTCAGTTTGCTAAAATCTCTGCCCTATATTACCATCCTATGTTAACTCATGTCTGGCTTCAATCAGACCCTCAGGAAGTATGTCCAGTCTGGTAGCCAATCTGGCCACAAAAGGAACTGTTCTTGCTATTTTCCATCAAGTAGATCCCTGATACAGCAACTACAGTTGCTGACCAGATGTCATGAGCCAATCATAAAATGATTCCTGTACCAGTAAGGGTCTATACCCAATACTTCAAAAGTACACTTAACCACAGCTGGAATTCCCCTAGCCCCTTAAAAGCCCCTTAAAAGGAGCTTGCACACTCTCCTCATGATCATCACCATCTTGTCCTATGGCTGACCTCTGCATACTGGAATTTTTACTCTCGAGAAATAAACGCTCTTGTTGATTGCATACTTGAATGGTGGTCTTTTGTGGGATGACTCCCATACACTAACATAGCCCACTTTTATAGATGAGATTTGAGGAAGCCTGTGCCATTTTAAGTGGTAGTCTGTTTACCAAATCCAGCCCTGGAATCATGTGCCCAGTCCTCCCTCCACTTCCTTCTGTGAGAGCACAGCCTGCCCCTTTCAAACAGTGGTTGCCCTTCAGAGGCCAGAACCCTTCAGAGGCCTGAAGAAATCAGGGAATAGAGTTAAGAAGCTGCTCTGTGCTGCAGATAACAACTCTTCATGTATGATCCTAGCCAGTTCCTCGCTCTTCTGTGCTCTTTATCTCACAGACTGTTGAACTAAGGTTGCTTGAGGTAAAAACTCCCACCCTTGAGAGTGGTTATTTGAGTCAGATGTTACCTTTGTTCAGTGGATTTTCTCTGAAAACTCCACAGGGGATTTCACTGAAGGTGCTCCTCTGTCCTACCTCCAACCATTCCTTCCTGTGGTGCTTATCTCTGCACCCTATCTTTCTAATTCTCATTCTAATGAAGATTCTCTGCAGGTTTTAAAGAAAGCCCTCTTTCCCTTTAAGTCCTCACCATGCTGTTTTTAGTACATTGGTAACCCTTTCTAATGTTCTTCATCCTCAAGGCCTGAGCCTGGTTAAGGTACCTTCTCCTAATTCTCATTCCTGAAGAAGAATTATATATCAGGTCCTTTCACAAAGCAACCACAGCTTCTTTTCTTTTTCTTTTTCATTGTACCTAACACTTACCTCACTTTATTCAAGATGAACACACACACACAAACATACAAACACATACAAACTAACACATGTACATATATACATAGAAGTTCTATCCATTCTTCAAGGTCCAACCCAGATTATACCTACCTCCTGCATAAAGTCTTTCTTCATCCATTCCCTTTTCCCTGTATATTGTCCTCTCTACCAATAACTCCAGGATATGCTCTGTCCAAGAATCCATTATGCTCCTGGTTTCAGCAGCAGATGATCTCATAGTAGAGTGATTTACTCTTTAATATTAAAATTATAATGACTCAGACTGGCCAGTAACTCATAAAAGGTGTGCTTTTCTACCAGGGTGCTTCCACATGTGATTTCTGAGAATCACTTTGGAATACTCACATGCCCCAAAATCTATTGGTTTTATTTACCTGTTATGTAGACGTTTCCTCCAAGATTAAAGCCTCCATCTTGGAGGGAAGCTTATTAAGATGCAGAGCATTTACAGGAAGGTGAGACAACAGGATGTTCTAAGCAGAGATGAAACACTTCATCCTTCAGGGAAATTTCAGAGCTCAGGAAGCAAACAACCCAAAGGCTCCAGGAAGTTCCTGAAACTGACTAGATTCACTGGGCCCCTCTTTTCCCAAGCTTATATATGTAGTAAAGACTACTGGGAGACACTCTCAGACAAACTAAGCTGCCTAGAAGAGGCTTAACCCCCCTGAACTACCTGAAGGGCCTCAGACCACTTGATCAGCCTAAAAGAAACAGTCTCTAGGCTGTGTGGTTGCCCACAAGATGTGCAGTACACTATTTTCATATGAGCTGTTACCCATGTTGGGGTCAGTTTTTGTGATGCAAATATTTTGTTTTGTTTTGTTTTTGCCATTTCTCTTCTATAGTAACCCATCATCCGTATTTTTGTAAGTAAACCTGTAAAATCCAGTGGTTCATCAAGCCGGTATCTTTGGTTTGTCATCTACACACTCTCTGGGGTGAGTAGTCATTGTTCCACATGCACATCTGCATACATACACACACACACAAACACACACACACACACACACACACACACACACACACGCACGTGCTTTGAAATCAACTGTTTCAGAACTTCTCTGGGGTCTCTTCAGAATGTTCCCTTTCTCTGTTCTGATTTGTTTCATGATGAAATACCAGTCTTTTTTGCTGTCCCTCAGCTCCTCCTGAAAATGTTCACCAGAAAATTTTGTTGAAAAATCTTTGTTAGACTTCCTGTATCAAGGATTGTCACCATGACAGAGATTCCATAATGTCTAAGAGGAGACAGCTCAGAAGAGGAAATCTATAGTGTTTGATTCCCCCTATTAAGCCATGTTCCCAAATTGAAAAGCCAATTGAGGTTAGACAAAGTTTTTGGCATAATATTTTAGGGTTGATAGGAACACTGGTACCTAGAGGTACATTATAAAGTAAACTTTTGTCAGATGTTCAAATTGTTGCTTAGATGAGAAATCCGCTGTTCTGAGAGACCTGTTTGTCCAGTTGATCAAACCAGTTTCCTTTGGTTTGAAAGAATTTCTTGAATCAAATAATCAAGTTTTGTTTTGTTTTGTTTTGTTTTGTTTTAGTCTTTTAGCTGCCAGTAAGTTGGGGAAAATAACAGTCCTTATTGGCACAGACTATGGCAGTTTTCAGTTTCTTAATACTGCCTGACTCACAACTCCACTCAAGCTTTGGTGTGTAGATAATAAGATCTTACTGAATTGTGTGATAATAGCAATGTAATTCAGTTGTCATGTCTGCTGCTAATAGCCTTTATACTTGGAGTTCTTGAGCCCTAAGGTCGACCTCAACTCCCTGGTCAGCCCCCAGAATATAAGCATGAAGAGAATACAGAGATGGCAGGTGGAAACTAACAAGGTAGCAAATCAGGAGGAAACTGAAGGGAAAAATAACCATAGTTAGAGCGTCAGTCATGGCTGTCATTGTTTAGGGTTGGTGAGGGTTTGTTATAATTGCATTTCTGCTTGTGATAGCATTTTCCCAGTGAAGTGTGAAGGCTCCCATTCTTTAAGTGTGAAGTCTCAATAGCCTGAAGGGAGACATCTAGATGCGTGGTGATTTTAGAACTCTAATTATAACTATGAGACCATCCTCACACATTCTTCTACTTTCAGCCTCTTGTATTTACCTAACAAGATGCTTTGTAAACACACCCATCAAAGCATCCCTCAAAACAGACAGCAGGCTTTATGCTTTCCACTGGCCATCTTGTACCTTCAGAGAAAAAAAAAAAACAATATTTTAAGTTCAGGCTAAATAAATAAATCTATCTTTCAGTCCAGAGAAAACCCATAGTCAAATGATGATCAATTTATTTTTTTCATTACTGTGAAAGATTAAAGGGTATTATTATAGCCATTGGTATATTAATATCTCCCCCCCTAAAAATAAAGAAATTTGAAGAACCTGTTCATGGAAGAATCTTCCTGTGCTGCCTATAAGGTTGAAATTAAGCATCATGTAGAATTTTAATACAGAGAGAGAGAGAGAGAGAGAGAGAGAGAGAGAGAGAGAGAGAGAGGAACCAGGTCACCTAAATGAGACCCTCCCACCCAGCTGTACTGAATGAGAATGAGAAAGACTACAAGGAGAAAGGGAATCATCCTAATTCCTTGAGGTCGTCTACTCCAAGCCCTTCAAAAGCCAAACACCCTAATTGTCGTGCTAGAAACCCCATCCAATGACTGAAGGAACCGGATGCAGAGATCCATGGCCAGGCCCCAGGTGGAACTCCAGGAGTCCAATTGGCAAGAAAGAGGAGGGTTTGTATGAGTGAGAGTTGTTGAGACCAAGGTTGGAAAAAGCACAGGGAAAATAGCCAAACGAATGGAAACACATGAACTATGAACCAATAGCTGAGGAGCTCCCAACTGCATCAGGCTCTCTGGATAAGTAAGACAGTTGATTAGCTTGATCTGTTTGGAAGGCATCCAGGCCGTGGGACCGGGTCCTGTCCTCAGTGCATGAGCTGGCTGTTTGGAACCTGGGGCTTATGCAGGGACACTTGGTTCAGCCTGGGAGGAGGGGACTGGACCTGCCTGGACTGAGTCTACCAGGTTGAACTCAATCCTCAGAGGAGTCTTTGCCCTGGAGGAGATGGGCATGGGGGGTGGGCTGGGGGGAAGGGGGGGGGGGGGACAAGGAATCCGTGGCTGATATGTAAAATTAAATTAAATTATAAAATACAATAAATAAATAAATAAATAAATAAATAAATAAATAAATAAAAGCCCCACAGACTCTACCATGGACAGACCCTGGTGTCGCAGGGTGTAAGGAAGGCTACGGACACAATTGCAACATGCTTACCACTGTCAAAACTCATCTGCTAACAGCAAAGTTTGTGGAAGGCCCTGGATAGCTCGTATCTGTGGGGAAACTGGTTTCCTATTCAGGAAAAAATAGAGTTGTTATTCTTAAGCAGGGAGATGCCTATTGTGTGGGTAATTAGGAGGAGGCCCAGCTGACCTGGCAATGAGGTAGTGTGGTTAAATACCTGAAGGCAAGGAGAGCCGGGAGCGGGGATGAAAGCAGAGCCCCATCTGTCAGGCTGTAATGATTGTGCTATTTGGAGGCAGAAAGGTTTGTCTGAAGCAGCTGGTTTCTCTCCAAGTGACCTTTTAGCATTTCTGCTTTCGCCGTCTGACAGATGTGTCAACTCAATAATTTCAAAAGCCCCTGAGTAAATAACCAATTGTGAGCAAGGATGACCCAAAGCGATGACAAAATGGCCGCACGCGGCGCATTATGGAGCATAATAACGGGGGACGAAACCAGGGACATTATCAGAAGGAAAAAACATTTTAGTCTTTATATTGGACTAAATGGCTCTCCTACGCACACATCAGTCGGTCTCTGAGAGGGGACGAAGGGGGAAATGCGAAGCACAGGAAGGGCTCTGCAGAGGCGCCCCCGGGCCTGCATCAGCCGCAGGACGCAGGTGGTGTCTGGGTGCTGGAAATGGACCCGCTCGTGCCAAGGAGGGCTGCGGGCCCCAGCTAATTGGCATTGTGAAGGATTGGGGGCCATGGAGAGGCAACTGCAATCAGAGCAGATCTGACGGAGTTTAAAGGCTTGCAAAGAGTTTGCCAAGGCAAGGTAGGCTCAAGTGTTCTTGCAGAAGAGAGCTGGGGCCACAGGGAGGAGATCCAGACACAAGAGCTGGGCCCTGGGAATGCTGCTCTCTGCCCCTCTTTGCCTTACTAAGAAGCCTTGAATGGAAACCTGACCCATTTTGCCGCCCTTGGCTTTGTTGTTAGTTTGTTTGCTTTGCTTCTTTGAGCCCTGGCTGACTTAGAACTTGCAGTGGCCATTCGGCTTCTGCCTCCCGAGTGCAGCACATGCCACCACACCCAGTTCTCACCCCTCTGCCCCCAGGCTTTGTAAGGGTTGACGGCTCTGCAGACAAACACCACACCACCAAACTAAAGTGGAAATCTCTTCTCCCTGGAAGGAGCAGATGGACTCAGTCCTCAAGTCTTGTCAGACTAGTATGGGGACTTGACTTCACCCAACACCCAAGTAAAAGTGAGTGAGCACACTAGGGAGATGGAGATGTCAGGAGAGAGGACACACGAGAGAGAGCTGCAGGGAGGAAGGGAGGGTGACATGATGTAACTACATTTTACTTAAAATAAGCTCCGTGTTTAGTTAGGTAGCCTGTCTCAAAAAGTGAGGTGTAGGATGATCACAGAAGACCCAGTGTCAGCCACTGGCCTACACACACACACACACACACACACACACACACACACACACAC
>CABHPP010110880.1:1128-23666 GCA_902168425.1 Peromyscus attwateri | reverse complement strand
CCCCCCCCCCCCACAAAGAATGTGAAGGAGAACCCATGACTATGGACATGGAGAGTGAAGGCACCTTGAAGAAATCTCAGCTCATGGACCAATTCTCTGTAAGCCAGCCTAGAATCCATGTTTTTGCAAACACATTTCCAAACTGTTCATTCAGTCTGGTGTTTGGACAACAAGATAGCAACACCGTTAATAAGTTTTAACAAAATGTTACCTGTCCATGATATATATTCACATGAGGAATATAGAAGGCATAAAATAGAAATAAGTAAACAATTCTTTCTCACTCTCCTACCCTGAGTCCTTCCTGATGTAAGCACTGTTAATCTTTTTCAAGTTTCTCTATATTTAATTATAACATAATTCAGGTATAATTAACAACTATGTAGTTTTTTTTAAAAAAAGTAATATATATATATATATATATATATATATAAACCTACACACAATCACACACACATATATCAGTAAATTGCATTTTAATTGAATTTATATATTAGGTGCTTTTCCAAATGAGTTTCTAGACAGACTTCACTCATATACAGTTAATACATTTAATAAACCAGTTCTGCTTAACTGGACATTTTGCTTGTTTCAATTTTTTTATTATTATAAATAATGTTGCAAAGAAATCTTTATATGACTCACCTCCCTCCCCCTTATACATGAAAAGCTACTTTTATTGTATTTTAAATTCCATGACTCACCTCCCCCATATACATGAAAAGCTATTTTCATTGTATTTTAAATTCCAGCATGAATTGGTTTTGATTTTTTCTTGGCCCCACTCTTTCATAAACCCTGGGCTATGCCGTCCCAGGACCAAACTCTCTGAAGCTCAGTTTCTGGGAGGACTGCTCACCAGCAACCTCAGGACTTTCAGAATTTTCTTTCCTTTTCCTGATGAACTTCAGCATCATACCCTAGCTGTGCTGGAACTCACTCTGTAGATCAGGCTGGCCTTGAACGCACAGAGATCTGCCTGCCAGCTACTATCCATCCCTACCCCTTACAATTGGAGGATTTACTCTCTTGAGAAATTTAACCAATTGGTTCTAGACTAAAATAGACCTGTGGGAAGAAGTGGAGTGTAGAACTGAATAACTGGGGTGAAGTGAAAGTCTATACTGAGAACCACAGGTCCTTTGCTCCAGAGTTCCAAGAATGTTATCCCTCAACATAGAGCTCCAATCAGAGGAACTGTCTGGAAAGAGAGAGTAGCTCACAGATGCTGACATCTGGAGGTAGCCCCGAATAAAAAGGTTTTCCAATTAGCTTACAAGCAATGCTTTTCAGTTGACAAGCTCAGAATTTCCCCCTTCCTGTGCCATTTTAGGTTTCTTATACCTCTATCTTAATATGGTTGTTAATTAAGACTTGCCTCTATGGAGAGCTAAGAGAAAAACAGATACCAGAACAAAAGGTGGGGTGGAGAGATAACCTGAACAAACACTACTTAAGGTGCCAACATTTAAAAAAAAATTTCCTATCAATATTCTCACAGGCAAGAGAAGATACTGCATTCATGAAATGGGAATAGGAGAGTAGAAAGAGAAACATTCAGAAAACAGAGAGAGCTCTCAGAAGTACAGAACTAAAAATGAAAATTTCAAACTTGGAACGTCTGTGTTGAGGAAGTCTCCTATAAACTATTTCAATGGATAAAGAGATGCTTATATGGATGTAGGGAACAAAGAAGTGGAAAAGATGAGAAAAAGAGGTTGCATTGGCTGGTCTAATGTTCTTATTAAATGGATCCTATTAAGATAAAGAGAAGAGGAAAGATAAAACTGCCATGGGAAAACTCCTGGGGTTGGAAGATGAGAGTTTCTAAATTGAAGTGCCCACCAAATACGAAGCTCAGATAGTGGAGAAGAGCTCTCCACTCACTCCAGGTGCCCTGGGTCCTTCAAACAGGAGACAGGTACTAACTTCACTGCTAACAACAAGGGTGGAAGGCACACAGCACTCGTTCACAGATGACAAGGAAACTTGCCGGGACAATTCTTACCTAGCTCTGTAGTCAAAGGATCTTTCATTCACAAGTGGGAAACGCAGCCATGTTCACCATGTAATATTTAAAAAATAGTGAGGGCAGGGAACACGGCCCAGTGGTAGAGCGTTTCTCTAGCCTATGTGAGAGTATTGGATTCCCACACTGCAAAAAAATTGTAATAATATGGGGCTGGAGTGATGGCTTACTGGTTAAGAACACTGGCTGCTCTTTCTAGGACCTGGGTTTGATTGTCTGCTCCCATATAGTGGCTCATAGCCATCTGTAACACCAGTTCCAGGGAATCTAATGCCCTCTTGTAGCCTTCATGGGAACTAGACACACATGTGATTCACAAACATACATGCAGGCATAACACCTATCCACACTGTGGTAGTTTAAATGTAATTTGCCCCCCATAAGCTCATAGGGAGTGGCATTACTAGGAGGTGTGGCTTTGTTGGAGTAGGTGTGGCTTTGTTAGAGGAAGTGTGTCACTCTGGGGGTCTGGCTTTGGGCTTTGAGGTCTCCTTGGCTCAGGCTTCACTCAGTGTGACACTCAGAGCACTTCCTGTTGCCTGTGGTCAGCTCCTTCTCCAGAAGCATGTCTGCCTGTAACAATGCTGTACCATGATAATAACGGACTAAACCTCTGAAAATGTAAGCCACCCCAATGAAATGCTTTTTCTTTATAAGGATTGCTGTGGCCATGGTGTCTCTTCACAGCAATAGAAATCCTAAGACACACATCAAATAATATAATGATTAAAAAATAATGAGGTAGGTGAGATGGCTCAAGCCTAATGACCTGAGGTCCATCTCTGGAACCCATATGGTAGAAGAGAACCAAATCCCACAAATTCTCTGCCCCCATACTGGGTGTACATCCACCTATAAGTAAGTAAGTATAAAAAACAAAACACTGTACATTCACTTCTAGAAAGCTACTAAACAATGTTCTCCTTGAAAATGTTCCATAAAATAGGTAAAGAGGGTAGGTGGAAATGAAGAACAATAAGAGAGAAATGGGCCTCTGGACAAAGACAAGGTTCTCTTGCTATCAAGAGACAAAGGTTTGGTAGACAAAATACAAGAGAGTCTATGACAGTCCAGGTAGAGATGGAAGGCAGTGAAGAGTTCGTTAGAATGAAAAAAAATTCCAACGACTAAAAGGGAGGGCATCAAAGGGGATTTGAAGATTTAGAAATGGCCAAGTTCTTAGAAGAGACAGTTTCAATGGATAAAATGCATGAAGAAGCAGGTGGGGCTGAGATGATGGGATGGAAGACAGCAGTGTGGATTAGAAGAGACACTAGTAGGGTGGCAGAGCATGGGTGTTAGCAATGGCTGTGAAAGGGGCCAGAAGAATACACTAACTGCCAAGTAGATGGTAGGGACATAGAGATGGGCTATTTTACAAGGGAAAGTCAGGCATATCTGAAAGGAGGGAGGAGAACAGTTATACAGAAGAGATTCAGATGGCAGAGGAAGAGAGGAGCTTGGGAAATAACCTTGAGTTGTGTACAATGGAGTAGACACCTGAGTGAAGACACTGACTTCAGCAGAGAGGGGACAATTTTGGTGAAGCTGGAGAAAAGATTAGAAGATCAAGGTGCTCAGGCTTGGGCTGATTCTGTGTTCATGATTAAAAGCCGATAGACATTTCTAGAGGTAAGAGCTGAGGTCCACACTAACCTCTAGGTGGGTAAAGGAGCGTAAGGAACATAAGATAGATGTAAACCATGTAACAGGCAAGAACACCTCACAACACACAGAGCCACTCTTTGATACTTGCTAGATACTTGCTCCCCTCAAAATGCAGTGTCACCCAATAAAATGCGTCAGTCACAGAGAACAACTAGCTAATAAAAATGTAATAAATAAAACACTTAGGATTGACAGCAAAAACAATTAGCTGTTTTCATGAATAGGCAGTTTGGATCCCTTTTCATTCTATGGTCTTTTAAAGATATTTCTGTCAATTTTCAGAATATTTCTCTTTTCAAGACTTTTCTTCCTTTATGCTTCAATTTCTGTTTCAACTAATTATTGCTATACCTATTTGTAAAATTTTAACAATAACAAAAAATTCCCACAATAAAAAAAATCAAACTACATCTGACAAGGAATAGCTAGATTCATGTGCATTGACACTGTGGTAAGACAGAGTCTCTGCGTCGTCTGTACATCATGCATATACATAGTTCAAGGGCACATACAGTGTAGTATGACTGTCTTTGAACAGTTGGGAACATTGTGGGGTCTAATGCAGTTCCTTTTGCTTGTCAGAAATGAGAGTTTTCTTCTACAGCACATACATTGCTTTTGCTTAGAGGCAAAAAAAAAACACAGAAGAAAAATACTAAATTGTATTTTTCATAATTTTTTGACACCTTTTTTTAATTCACAAAGCTTGAGTTGATTCTTAAACACATTCTCTCAGCTGTTTGGCTTGCTCTGTGCTCTCCTGAAAAATGATGGCTATGCCCTTGGTACAACAAGTGCTGAAATCATGATGTAATGAAGGAGTGGGCTTCATAAGGAAGATGCTGCTCTTAGCTTTTTAAAAATGTTTTAAGCTGTCTCAATAATTACACAATCAGAGTCCTCAACTAATAAATGTTAGATTTTTTTTCAAATAAATGTAGGTTTTTGAACATTTAATCATTTAGTTCTCCATATATCCAGAGTAGTGGATGTTCAAGGAAGAGAGCACAGTGTTGCTATTATATAACCTTTCTGTTACTTCAGAAATCAGTAACAAGGCGGGGGGTGGAGAATAAAATTTTAGAATGAAATACTTTTTATGGGAAAAAAATACCACTGGGTCATTTTTTAAACAGCCAGATGGTCTCCAAAGACATTATAAGTTAGACCCTAGTCTATGAGATGATTAGAAGAGCTGTGTAGCCCTGGAACATGAGTGAGAGCATGTGGCATGAGCTAGTGTTGAGTGGATCTTGGTGGAAGATGATCTGTAAGTCAGCACAAAGCAACTGGACTGTGGGATGCTTTTAAGCGACAGTGTAGGTCAGTCTCCAATACTTGATGATTGGTGTATAAAACGTGGACAGGGAGAGTGGACTCTGTAACACTACTCTACAGAAGTCCCAGTCTTGTGCTGAGGCAGCAGAGCCACAGGGGGTAGAGAGGACAGGAGTGGAAGGAGCAGGGATGGAGGGGAAGGAGGCGAGGGTGAGGGAGAAGAGGAAGAGATGTTCTGAGAGCCCAGAAGTAACAACTTTGCATGTTCTGCTTGTTTCAAAGTCTCAAACCCTGAACCCACATGATTTGTATGAGTTCAGCTATTTCAGGAGACTACCCTCTGCACAGTAACCCAAACCCTTGCAGTCCTTTGTTCTCAGACAGTCTCTCCCTCGTGGGAGTATCTTAGGTGAAGAAGCAAGGACTGGTCCAGCTCATTGCTCTTCAGGGGTCCCTCACGCTCCTGTGTTTGCAAGAGGCACCTGGGGGCTAGTGTGCCAACGTGATGGTGTGAATGTCTAACTGGAGGTGCAGATAATAACTGCCTCCCGAGGCTATGCGAGGCTCCTCGTCATTAGCAAACCTCCATTTCATATACCCCCTTGTTTATAGAAAGCAGACCCAAATACTGGCAACTAGTCCATCAATGTGAAATGACAGGTACAGGAAATCCCCTGCTGATTTGCACCAAGATGCATATGTATACACCCCTGAGGGTGAATTCTTTGATGCCTCTCACAGAAATGTTCTAGCTTGCTTATAGAAGAGACTCCTGTGAGTTTGATTTGAATATTAAACATAAACAAAAGAAATTACTTTAAACACAACTTACTTAAAGAATTCCCAGAGAAACTCGAAGCACATGAAGAAAGCCAAATTGGACCAATATGGATTTTTTTTCCCTAATGTAGAAAAAAAGGAAAAGTACCACAGCAGGTTCTGAAAGATGTGACAAACAATTTGGAAACAGCTGTGACAATTACAAGAGTATCCTGATAACATACTGCCTGTATTCTTGTCTCAGTTTGATTCCTTGACTCCAGGAAATATTGAAAAGATACAAAACATGCTCTCATGCAAGCTACTTTTACCATGATCAACCGCTTCTCCTTGTGTTTGCTGTGCGGTGGTTAGGATCCTCTGATTAATATCTCATCCAAAGGGATCAGAGACATGCTATTTCCTTACCTATATTTAAAAAAAATCTTAAAATTGAAAAATGTGGAAAAAGTACTCCAAACATCAATAGCAAGTGGTTAATTTTTTGGAAGTGGTAGTTGTTAACCTACTGAAAAGAAAATTCAGTACAAAATCATGAAGAATTTTTTGAAAAAAATAAAGTTCAATTTTAATATATCAAAGGCCCTGGCAATCAGAGTCTTCATAATACTGTGATTTTTTTCCAATGTTATAATCCAATATTATAACCAAAAAGTATTCCTCCAGTGTTACTGTTTACTAAGTAGTAATAATTACAGCATTTCAGATATGTTATAATTTTAACATAAAAATTATCAGAAACTTATGGGGAGAAAACCACATAGAAACATATAGAAGCTTTCTAAAATTTAAAGTGAGTTTAAATGGAGTGAACACTCTCCTCTTCAAGGCTCAGAGATAATCGTGAAAGAGAGCGCAGAAAGATTGCAAGAGACAAAGGTGGATAACATCAAGAAACAATGTTTTCAGGACATAACAGGTCAGACGCACATAGGAACTTACAGTCATTATGACAGCATGGCAAGCCCAGGCCAGACAAAAATCTCACCATAGTTGGGGCGGTGGACATGTAGTCCATCACTAACTGAGAAGATTTTGGCATTTGATAGCTTCTGGGGAAGACAGAGTCAGTTTTCTTTTATGGTATGAATATTGACCACACACTCCAGGGCAGGCCCCATCCTCCAGGATAGTTAGTCAATACAAATTTGAGTCTATGGAGAGAGAGAGAGAGAAGGAGAGAGAAAGGCAGGGGGGCAAACCCAGGTAGGCAGGGAGATGGGGTGAATATGATCAACATACAAAAATAATCAAAATAAATTATCTGGAACCTGTTTACATGAGGTATGATGGTAGAGTTAACACTTTTTCTGTCATCTGTTTAAATAACTGACCACCTAAATGCCCACCCTTTCCTCTTTTCTCTTTCATGGTAGATTTGTCCCACTGTTTATATACTCGTAACACATGTACATACATGTCCAGTGACACATGTTTCTGCATGTTCCATGCTGTTCATTGGACAATACTGGTTCATTTTCTATACTGGTATCACATTTCAATAATTATAAGAACTGTATTATTCCATTATTCTTCATTTTTAGAATTACTAGATATTATAATTCATTTGCTCTTCCATATGAAATTTAAATAATGCAATACAATTCTAGGAACCATGGCTATATTATTTTCATGCGGATTATATTACATTTTAAAATTAATCTAGGGAAGCTGTGGTTTGGACATGGCCCCAAGGTCCATGTATTGGAAACTTGATCTCCAATGTAATGTGTAAAGAGGTAGATCCTAATGAGGGGCTAGTCATAAAATCTCCACCTTCATGGGTGGATTAATGGTGTTATCCCAAGAGTAGGAGACTTGCCATGAAGAATGTTTGCTATAAAAGTGAATTTGGTTCTCTCTTGCCCTTCCGTCTTCTACTATGGGAGGATGCAGTATGAAGATCCTCACAGACGACAACTACATGGGTTTTGATTTTCAGTTCTTGTTATATCTTCCAGGCTTCATATTCTAGTTTGATCTCTGCTGCTCTGATCAACTTACTTTGGCTATAAGCAATAAAGAGGAGGGAAGGATTAATTTAGTTTGTATTTCCAGATCACAGAGGCCTTTAATCCCAGCACTCGGGAGGGGGAGGCAGAGGCAGGCGGATCTCTGTGAGTTTGAGGCCAGCCTGGGCTACCAAGTGAGTTCCAGGAAAGGCGCAAAGCTACACAGAGAAACCCTGTCTCAAAAAACCAAAAAAAAAAAAAAAAAAAAAAAAAAGAACCCAAGCAGGGACTTGAAGCTGAAACTATGGAGGAACACTGTTTGCTGGCTCACTCATAGGCTCATGCTTAACTAGGTTTCTTTTCCTTTTTCCTTCCTTCCTTCCTTCCTTCCTTCCTTCCTTCCTTCCTTCCTTCTTTCCTTCCTTCCTTTCTTCCTTCCATTCTTTCACTCTTTCATTCTTTCTTTCTTTAAATAAAGCCCAGGCAAACCTGCCAATAGATGGTGCTGCCCTCAGTGGGTTGGGCTCTCCTGTGTCAACTATAATACAATCCCGAACAGATATGCCCACAATCTGACCTAGGCAGTTTTTCAATTGAGGTTTTTCCTCTCTGATGCTTTTAAGCTGTGTCAAGTTGAAAACCAAGGCTTATCAGGACAAGTGCTCTGTTATAGCTAGAGAAACCACATGAAAAACCACACAGGAGAATTTGTGTTGTGAATATTGAGTGTTCCTATCTAAGAACACAGCATATTTTTCCTCTTCTCAAGTTTTCTAATAGCGTCTCTAGGCTGTACACACTATTTCTGTGATGTTAGTCAGTTTTCTGCCTGAAAGGAGCACTTGGTCACTATAATGAGCCATGGTCCTTTTCTTTGTCCTCTAGGAGTCCTGACCAAAGCAAGTGATGAAGAGATCGTTTATGAGGTTAAGGCTAGTGGTTCCTCTTTATTTGAATACTGGGTCCATTATTGGTCTCTTTCCATTCTTATCCTCACTACGCATCACTTGGCAAGCCCCGTATATCAGATCCTGTGCTGTCTTCTGACTCAATCACTTCTGTGTCTTTCTTCTAATGAGTCATACACCTATTCAGAGATAGCTCCAGCTCAGGAGGAAACAGACTGTGCAAAGCTCCCCTCAGACTCCAGGCACTTGACTTCACGGGTCCTCCAGTAGACAATAGAGTACATCTTACTGATTACCCAATAAAGGAGAAGAAATTGCTGTCTGGATGTGCTGTAATTGGATCATGTCTTTGTTCATATGGTATTCAATAAGCATCCAGGAGGATTTCAGCTTTTCTTTTTATTAGTGTAAGAAAGGTACAAACCACGGTTAGGACAGTAGAAATTTTCCACTGCCAAGAACGATGGTAGAATTCTCAATTCACATTCCACAGCTATGCAAATCTTTTGTGTGTCAGGAGGGGTGCTTGGCATTCTCTCAGATACTATCTTGCTTTGATTTACAAAAGACAACCATGAGCTTAGAAAATTGTAGTTTTAAAAAAAGGTTATAGGAGCTTATGTCCGTGTATTAAAATGATCATGGGAGATAACTGAGTGGTTCTTCAGACAGCTCAGGCTCAGCAGGAAGTGGGGCTAGGCTCCAGGAGGAGGGTGGTTCAAATGTGCCTCTGGCTTGAAAACCAGTTTGGCTGGTGTGTCCCCAGCTTTTGCTGTGACACAGGAGCTCCTTGCCGGGAAGGCTCCAACATCATGATGCTGCAAAGACAGACGGCCAAGGTAAAGTTGTTGGCAGAAAGTTGAGTTGCTATTGTCTTCCAGAGAGTGAGATTTCCCTGATAGAACCCTATACTAATGTTCCTAACAGAGTCACATTCGTGACGGGGCACTGTTACTCTCCTGTCCTTCTGTGCACACAGAAGGCATAGTGCCCTTTGATGTCAGCTCAATGCCGCTGTTAGCAATAGACCCAAGGCACCTGGGCCACCTCACTACTGGCAAAGCCAGAGGCCTGTTCGCTTCTAGTCACTTGCGCACCAGGTATCTGTTGGCTGCTGTATTGAAAGTGATGGTAGTCATCACCACTAGGTACAAGGATCTAGTGGCTACCACCTTATAATCGGCTCAGAGGCAGCTCTTTTGAACCTTAAAATAAGACTTACCCTTACAAAAACAGATTAGACACACTTTTGAATGAAACTCCTGATCACTTACCAAGACTGCATACGGGCATAGGAAAGGGTGTTAGAGTATCCCAGACTCTGGGAATGGTTCTTAGATGCAGTCTTCCTGATCTATCTTCTGTCCCTGGCTGGATCTGGTATAGGCCACTGGCATGCTCTAGCTATCTCTTCTGGGAGAACACTGTAGAGCAATCTGCTGGGATGTCTCTAACTACAAGACTCATCTTTAATGCCAGTTAGTAAGAAATGGGAAAAGTTGGGATTTTGATGGGGATTGCATTGAATCTGTAAATTGCTTTTGGTAAGATTGCCATTTTTACTATGTTAATCCTACCTATCCATGAGCATGGGAGATCCTTCCATTTTCTGATATCTTCTTCAATTTTTTTCTTTAGAGATTTCAAGTTCTTATCAAAAAAGTCCTTCACTTGTTTAGTTAGTGTTATCCCAAGGTATTTGATATTATTTGTGGCTATTGTAAAGGGTGATGTTTCTCTGACTTCTTTCTCAGCCCTTTTATCATTTGTGTATAGGAGGGCTACTGATTTTTTTGAGTTGATCTTGTATCCTGCCACTTTACTGAAGGAGTTTATCAGCTGTAGGAGACCACTGTGGAAATCAGTATGGCGGTTTCTCAGAAAATTGGAAATCGATCTACCTCAAGCCCCAGCCATACCACTCTTGGGCATATACCCAAGGGATGCTCAATCATACCACAAAGATACATACTCAATTATGTTCATAGCAGCACTATTTGTAATATCCAGAACCTGGAAACAACCTAGATGCCCGTCAACTGAAGAATGGATTAAGAAAATGTGGCACATATACACAATGGAGTACTACTCAGCAGAGAAAAACAATGGCAGCATGAAATCTGCAGGCAAATGGATGGAACTAGAAAATATCATCCTGAGTGAGGTAACCCAAACCCAGAAGGACAAACATAGTATGTACTCACTCATAAGTGGATACTAGATATAAAGCAAAGAACAATCAAACTGCAACCCACAGAACCAGGGAGGCTACATAGCAGGGGGGACCCTAGGATGACTGTGGCTTATAATAAGTTTTGGTTTTACTCAATTACTGGGCAAACCTCAATGAAATATTTCACTATTAGGATAAGAATTTATACTGTATCAAGCTGATAATAGATAAATAAATAAATAAATAAATAAATAAATAAAAATGAAAAAAATGAAATGGGAAAAGTACCCACTCTAAGCTTATTGATTAGGACCATCCCATGACGAGGATGATAGTAATAGTAGCAGTAGTAAATGTAGCAGGACCATTTGTTGAGTTTGTTTGTTTGTTTGTTTGTTTGTTTGTTTAAGACAGGGTTTCTCTATGTAGCCCTGGCTGTCCTGGATCTCACTATGAAGACCAGGCTGGCCTCGAACTTCCAGAGATCTGCCTGCCTCTATCTCCCCAGTTCTGGGATTAAAGGTTTACACCACCACTACCTGGCCATCTGTTGAGTTTTTATCAGGGGTTAATTGGATGCCGTAAATAATTTACCACACCAGCTTACAGCAGCTGTGTGGCAGCCCATTTTATCCAGGAGGAAAGCAGGTATCTGGGAGATTTAGTATTTTTCTTCAGGCTGCACATTGGCAGTGACAGAGGCAGAGGAGAAGTTCATCTTCATCCAACCCATCAGGACTCTGTGCTCTTTTCAACACAGCACTCAGCTTTCACTAACTTTTATCATCTACACAGTTCTAAGAAGTTTAGAGAAATTTGCTTACCTGACATTACCATGCAAATCCCAGAAAGAGCAAATAAAGAGTTTGAATGCAACCAAGTGTACAAATGACCAAAATTAAAATTTAAGGAGGAGAAATAAAAACCATTTTCAGTACTATGGTGGATTGAACACAAGACTTTGTATAGCTAGGCAAGTGCTCTGCCTTTGAGCTACATTCATAGTGAAGAAACATATTTTTTTTTTTCGAGACAGGGTTTCTCTGTGTAGCTTTGCGCCTTTCCTGGAACTCACTTGGGAGACCAGGCTGGCCTCGAACTCACAGAGATCCGCCTGCCTCTGCCTCCCAAGTGCTGGGATTAAAGGCGTGCGCCACCACCGCCCAGCTTCATATTTTTTAAAATATCCCCAAACACTAAAACAATTCTACCCAAGTAACCAAAACAAATACTCTGGAGATGATGAGTGATGAAGCTAAAAGTCTCTCTACCCTTGGCAATCTTTGATGTTGGGACCAGGTGTTGGCATTAGAAAGATTCTCTCTGTGGCTGGTGTAAAATGCCACTTCCCAGAGAACGATGGGGATGGAAGAGACATTTACATACCATATTGCCAGATGAATTAACAGATCCAGGTCCAGCAGCTGAACTGTAGAATGCTTGCCTAGCACTGGGGAGGACACAGGTTCAATTCCCAGAGGTGGAACAATCCTACCCCAGAAGCTGACCCAGAGTTGACCCAGCCAAGTGTTAGCCACTAGCAAAGCTTAGCACAGATCTCACGCTTCCAAACTCTTGATTCAGGACACTTTGAACATCTCCTAGCATATTCCTAGTAGAAGTGACACCTTGTAGAAGATCCTCTGGCTATGAATAGCAAAAAAGAAATACAGACTACTAAAAGAAAATATAGTGAAGATATTTCGTGACAGAGATGGATAAAGTCCTTTCGGTGAAGACTCCCAAAGCGCAGTGGACTATAGCCAAACTAAACAAGTGGGATTATGTCAAACTCTGTCACAAAGCTTTACATCGATGGGAGCAATCAACATAGTGAAAAGACAACCTGAAAAATGAGAGAAAAGATTTGCAAACTACTCATGTCACAAGGGGTCAGCATTCAGAATGTGTTAGGAACTCAAATACTCAGTAACAAATCTCAAATAATCCAGTTTGAAAATAGACAAAAGACCTAAATAGGACATTTCTAAAAAGAAGGCCAAGTCTGTGAAAAATGGTTCAATATAGCTAATCATCAGAGAAATGCACACATAACTACTGCAAGATACTATCTTGCTACTAGGTCAGCTGATAATAAGAGGTAACAAGTGTGGGTGAAAACAGAGCAAAGCAAAGCCTTGGTGAGAATGTCAGTTAATAAAGCTATCATGCGAAGCAGTGTGGAGGATGGTTCAGAAATTAAAACCAGAAAAATCACATGACTCAGTAGTCCCACACTGGGGTATGTGTGGAGGCATCCAAATTCCTACGCACTGTAGTGTTCCTCACAATAGGATTCAACCAAATATCAGTGGGTGAATCTATAAAGCAAAGTTGAATATGCATACACTGGAGTATTATTTACCTATAAAAAATAGATACAATCTTGTCATTGATGATAATGTGACTAGACTCAGTGGAACGTTTTCCTACACAGGAAGCCAATACGTGATTTCATTCCTGTGTGGAACCTGCGTGAGACACCTGGAAGAAATGGAGAGTGGGATAGTGGCTAACCAGAGGCCACAGCAGATGGGGGAGAGGAGGAGGAAGGGTGTGGCAATGTTACAGTGGATTTGAGGAGTAAATTCTGATGTTTATTGCAGGGTTTACTAATGATGACAGTTAACAGTGGATTGTGTAAAAAAGTGAATCCTGAGCATTTCACCAGCAAAAAATGATAACTGATGTGAGATATGCTAATTACTGTGATTTGATCAGCATACAATGTATACACCATCAAAACATCATTTATAGTACACATTAACAAGTGTAATTATTAAGAGTTATAACTGTATAAATGTATGCAATTATATGTATCCATTTAAAAATTTGAGCTGGGCATAGTGGGTCACAGCTGCAATCCCAGCACTCTGAAAGGTGTAGGCAGGGAGGATTGCTGTTAAGTTGAGCTAGCCTGAGCTGCATACATAGTGAGTTCAAGGCCAGCCTGGGTTAACACAAAACCCTCTCACCCCATCTTCCTACACACAAAGAAAAAAAAAATGTGGAGTTTGATGTGAAATTAGATGATGTTAATTATTTCCTTTTGCTCAGTTAGATACGAGTCAAAGTCTGCAGAGACAGTCAGAGGCAGAAAAAGGAACCACAAGGAGAACAGTGGGGAAGAACCCTCGGGTAATGCAGGAGGCCAGGGCCACCGAACAGCTGGACTTCAGAACAGGTCTGGCATGCTTTCTAAGATGGGTGTTTCTAGGTTCTAGTCCAGAAAGGAGTCAGACGAAATGATGACTCAGAGAAATTTTATGTAAAAAAGCATTTCTGCCACTATGAATAGTCTCTAGATAAGCCTGAGATCCCTTAGTGTGATTAGGCAGAAATCAGCAGAGTGACCCCAGCCAAGAGGATTAGGCCAGCTGCTTCCTCTCTCAAAAATCCCCTTCTATTGGAGCCCACCCTTGCTAATTCATTCATCCAGTGGGTGTGGCTAATTTTGTGCCACCACCACAGAGGAAAGAATCCACAGAGACAGCATGGCCCATGTAGCCAGTTTGAACAAAACACTTGCCCAACCTTGGATTAGAGCATAGAGAGATAGGGGGCAGGCTGTTTGGAAGCTCCAGGCTCCTCTGATTGTCTGCCTTCATTGGGTCTGTTCATTCTCCTTTCATTTGCTTATGAAAAAGAAAACAGAACTATTTTCAACATTTAAACATCAGGGTTTAACATCACATTAAAAAAAAAAGGAGATCCCCATTTCTCTTGAAAACTCAGATCCATCAGTTTTGGCACTGTTTTCTGAATGGCAGTAACTAGACAGAAGTCAGCAACATCAGCCACCTTCAGATATATTAAATATAGGCAATCTGAGTCTCCCCGAAGTCCATTGTACCCATCCTGGTCTGCCTCACTTGTCTGTCTATGAACCCTCAAAGGGCTAAAATTCAAAGCAGAGGGAGTTCAGTGAGGGCTAAGGGCACCTTGCGGAGGAGCTGAATCTTAGGGTTTGAAGCAGTGTACTGACCAACAAGAGTGGCTTTTGGTTGAACAGGACTCTGAGAGGAGCATAAAGAACACACTGAAGGGAACCGAGACTGGAGGCTGTGAGGTCAGCAAAGACTTCTTTTGAAGAAATCCAAGAAAGGACTGGGAAAGGCCTTCAAATGGTGTCAGATGGAAGGTGAAGAGATGAACCCCGGGGCATGTGTAGATGGCTGAGCAAACAGCAGGGACTGAGATGCAAGTAGGTTTTAGAGTAATGGAATGGTGGGAAGAAGGGCATTAACATCCAGCATTTCCCAACCCTCAGTAGAACGCATCTCAGCAGAGTCCCGAAGTCAGCAGGACTATGCTTACCATATCTTACTGATTTATTCACACATCAGGACCTTTAGGGATGTGGAAGTGGAGATAGACCATAGAAGGCCTTTGAAGAGACTGCCTGGGGCTAGTGGTCATGGCCTTTGATAACAGACTGGAACCTCTAAATCTCTGAAGGGAGAAAGAACTTGTCAAGAGCCTTGGGGTCCAATGTACATCCCATGTTTTAAAATTCTGGTAGATAAAGATAACCACCACACTCTATAGGGATCGAAAATTGTGCAGAATTTTCACAATTTTGCCTCCCAAACCATACCAGGTCCTGATGGTGGGATAAAGGCCATTGTGGGGCCAGCCTGGCACTGAGACAGAATACCTAGCATTCTTCCTAGATTCCCTATGTGCACTGCAGCCAAGTCACTTCTCAGCTGCTAGCAAGACCCCCTGAGTCTTCTAGCGCATGCCCACCTAACTGGAATGTAAGGATTCGGTCCTTAATTACGTCATCAGCCTTCCACGGCATCCCAGCCTAAAAAGTGGGTGGGCCTTCTGTGCGCCTCTCTCTTTCCTTTCTACTCCTTCCTTCTGTCTGTCCTCTCCCTCCCTCTCTCTCTCTCCCCCCCTCTCCCAATAAAGCTCTAAAAAGGTAACTATGGCTTATGATTCTTCTGATCAGCACTTTCCTCCGCCAGCATGGCCACCACAGGCAGCGGCCAGCCATGAGCAGCACCAATTTAACCAACATTGGTGCCGTTCAGACTCCGATACACCACTGAACACTGAGGACCTGCCGTGACCGCTGCTGCCTACCGCCTCTTCCCCCATCCAGGGAGACCGCAAGCGTGCACGTGCGTCCTTTGCCTCCCCTGGACCCCCACACCGCTACTACTACTGCTACCGCCATGATTCTTCACCACAGTGAGTGAGTCCGCAGTTCTCACGGCTGTAGTCTGAGCTACATTCTTTGCGATGGACACTACGGGGGTTGTCCTCAGGCTGTACTGGCAACGGCAGGCACATTTTCGCTCCTGACAAGGAGGTAAATGGTGACTAGGGTTCCAACTGCAGTACAGCCGCAGCCCTCACGATCCCTTGATGAAGAGGACTCGTGACTTGAGCTGATTCATAGATCTCTCTCCACTCTTGGGGACGCCCGAGATTGTAGTCTGATCCTGGTTTGTTATTTTAATTTTTTATTTTTCTCTCGGCTACAGCCATGAGAGGAAGGGGCAGATACATTTGCCACCTACATTGGTGGATGGGGCGGGCACTGGTAAACCTGGCCGCATAACAGCGTCTCGGGAACTTCTGCCAGTGAATGGGCAAATAAAAAGTTACTTTATCTCCAAGCTTTCTGCTAAAGTTCTAAACCCTTGTCCCTCCCCACTTCTGCGTCTGCCACGTGCAACCTTTTCTGTCTGACTTCCGCTGGCAGTGGGCGGGCTCAAATGGGCGGGCTTGGGTGGTTTCTACGACTCACGACTCACCCTAACTCACCTTAACTCCACCCACTCATTCTCAAACTGCCTGTGTTTATCATGTGCATACAGACAGGGCCCTGATTTTTGCCTTGTCCCAAATTTCAAAAAAATAAATTCTCATGCACCACAAGCTTTTCTCTTCCCAGTTCCCTGTTCTCACTGTTCAGCCAATGATACAGGACCACCACAGAACCGGAGTCCAGAGATCATCAACTTTTTTCTGTGTCACCAGCATCTTGTCAAACAGAAAGTTCCCAACCACAGCCAAGAGGGATACATGTCTCCAGAGCAAACGGATAACAGACAGCATCCCACAACGCCTGTCTACCTCGGAAAACTCCCCTCCTCCATTCCCCCCAGAGACAACCGACGTCCAAAAGTCAGCTGGAAGCAGTTTTTGAAAGGAACGATGCCCCTAGTCCCATCTACCTGCTTTTTTTATAATAAGGGAAAGTCTGGGATGTAAGGATTCGGTCCTTAATTACGTCATCAGCCTTTGACTGTGTCCCATCCTAAAAAGCGGGTTGGCCCTGTGTGCCTCTCTCTTTCCTTTCTGCTCCTTCCTTCCATCTGTCCTCTCTCTCCCTCTCTCTCCCTCTCCCTCTCTCTTTCTCCCCCCTCTCTCCCAATAAAGCTCTAAAAAGGTAACTATGGCTTATGATTCTTCTGATCAGCACTCTCCTCCCCCGGCATGGCTGCCGCGGGCGGCGCCGTTTAACCAACAGGGAAGGCTCGGCCACCTCTCAAAATTGAAATCCCATGTTCACCCACGAATGCAGAGATAATCTCAAAACAGCTATTTATTTGAAAAGAGGAAAAAGCAAGTAGAATTTCCTATAGGTTTCAGTCCAGTGGTTTCAAATAGAGAATGAAAGACACAGAAGGTTTAGCGCATTTCTCCGAGGAGAGGGGAAACAGCAGTTTCCACAGAGTAACACATCAGAGGACTAAAGCCATGCTGCCACCATGAGGGGTGGGGTGGGGGGGCTTCTCAATGAACCTCATCGTGACAGTGAGTAGAATCTCACAGAATACAGAGATTTCCCCCAACAACTCACCAACACTCACCTAACTCACCCATGGCCACTGCAAAGGCAATTTTCCAAGCCCTGTATTTCATTAATGTTGGATAGAGAAGTTGGAGAATGCCCACAAGCAGTAATTGAAGGCAAGATGGAAGGCAAAGAGGTTAAAAGGGAAACCTAGGACATACTGGCTCCACAAGGATCACACAACCTCTAGAGCAAGGTAACGAACAGTGCTCAGTTTGGGACGAAACTTGTAACAAACAGTGCAATTTTGTGTATAGGAGAAAGAAAAGAAAATGCATTTACAAAGAATGATTAATATTTAGAAAGGGTGCTTACTCGACACAAACTACAACCATTATGCTTCTCTGATGAAAATGGGATTTTCCAATTTTGCAGGAATTTACATTTTATGCATAATGCACGTACATTTTCTGAGTACAGCAGCCAAGCACCCCATTTTTACCAAGGCTTCCCTTTAGTTCAGTGTGCGTGTGAAAAGTCTCACTGTGCCCTAGATAAAAATTCATCTCATGGTGTAGGGCTCTGTCACTCCCAAGGGAAGGCACATAAATCTTCATTTTACCAGGACAATAGCTTTGTGTAAGAGGATAAACTAGTCCCCCTTAATCTCCACTACCTTCCAGCTGACAACAGAGAGCTGCACACATGTCTGGCAGTCTGGGAATAAACTGAGTTTAAAAAACAAAACAAAACAAAAAAAACACTTCTAAACATGGCCTTGTCTTTCCCAGTATCTCAGCTGCCTATGATATCCCCAACACAAGAGGCCAAGTAAATCAATATCTGATGTCTTATAGTTAACAAAAAGCTAATCTCATTAATCTTTCTTGAAAATTCCATGTGTGTCTTGTTGGACATTAGATAGGCCATGTTAGTTGCCCAGGATTGCTAGGAAGTGGCCTAGGATATGCTCCATCCCTGGTGGCTTTAGCTCATTATCTTCCTACTGACCCTGATGCCTGCTTCCTATTAGCCTTGACCGAGGGAATCCCTGTCCCTGATGGCTCCTATCTCTGAGTCATGCTGTGGTTCTTGGGTTCATCTGCGGGCAGTTCATCTCCTCTCATGGGAGTTCTTTTCTTTCTTTTGACATTTATTCCACTTACTTCACTTAATTAGAGCAAAGACCTTCCCGTTTCTAGGCGAGGGAGGGTTTGAGCAAGTAGCTCAGCCTCCCTCAGTACAAGCTTTCTCATCTAAGTGGGAATACAAAGTATATATAGCATAATAGTTTAGGGAGATTGAGATGGTTGACATAAAACACTTCCAGAATATAACACAGGGTAAACAGATAATAATAATAAAACATCAATGGGGATACGCTCTGGTAGGCCAGTAGAGTAACATGGCTGACTAGGACCCAGGGGTAGAGAGGCTGAAGGTGAGGCTATGAGCCACAGGAGGAGATGGGGTGCCCAGCACAACTCCCAGGAAAGCTTCAGTGACAGCCATGAGGGCTTGAGTTTGTAACTATGCTTTGAAAATGGCAAAACAGAAATGGGAGAATAATCATCCCACATCAGGAGGAATGGGTTTAGGGACTCACTACTATGTTCAGAAGGCTGTCAGCAGTTTGGGGACACCTTGGAGCTTGCTGCACTTGCTTTAGAGAACGGTGGCCATGAGCTGGTGCAGACACTCCATCTTAGTATACTCACCACATCATGCTATGATGAGCTGAGGGACAGGTTCCTGCTTGATGTCACTAATCAATATGGGAGAGAAAACAGCAACACAGACACTCTAGACACTCCTAAGTCACTGCCCCATTCTGAGCATGAGAATCAGCAATATTTTCACTTTTCCATGGGTCAATCCATGGTTGTATAGCACAGACATACTGCCCTCCATTGAGTGGTGGTTACAAGAGGTGAAGGACTTGTCACTGGTGAAGTCAGAAGACGTAATCCCATAGGATGATTTGACAGGTAAGAGAGCCAGACTCTGCAGAACTCAAAGGCAGCTGGTACCCAAACTGCTCCCCAGATTTCTCCACTTCTTTATATTGTTAGTTTCTACTCTATGGCATGAAATCCATTCATATTTGTCTAAATTCCCTATGAATACATTTAGTTTGGAGGGATTATTTGTGGGAAAATCTATAGGCAAAGGAAACCAACAAAAATGATAGATAAAACATAAAGAGTCAGTTGTACATGTGTGCATTTGCTCATGCCTGTGTATGTGCACAAATTTTCAATCTTGTAAAAAAATTTTAAAATGTAACTCAGTTATGTTCTCTTCTTTTGCCAAAATCAATAAACAAACCAGATACAGAAATCATCAACAGAAAAGCTTTATTCTACTTATTTAATTACCTAAGTCTCTGGGTGAGTCCAGGACCCTCTTCCATCTGTGATGACAGCATCAAAGGAAAAGAAGGTGACATTCTTTAACTGTAACTGGCTGCACTAAGTCACAACATGAAGGAAAAACACTAAAGAAATAACTGGTCTGTCCACTCCAGTCACTGATTGATTACCATGAAATAATTAATTACATGTGACAATGCACCTGCTCTCCAAATCCCTCACTCAACACACATGAACTAAGTAAGCACCAGCTAACAAAAGCAAGTGTGTGCTCCAGGGAAGGGAGAAATGCTGAGGAGGTGGGTGGTGTCTGCAGAGTTGGGCAATGAGTCGCAAGAGAGCAAAGGAGAAGTGTCTCTCTGTACCAAGCTGTATGTCTGAAGGACCAACTGAAGATGCTGAGATAGAGAAGCTGTGAATCATTATCAGGAAGGTGATGAAAGGTCATCCAAACACACCATTTTATATCCTTAGTTGCTAATATGTGGCTCCATGATTAAAAAAAAAAAAGTGTGGGTTTTTGTTGAATTTAGTAGCCATTTCTTTTCAAGTTTGTTGGGGGTGGGGAGGAGACAAATGGAAAAAAAAGACAACCTTTTGTTATTCTTTCCAATACTCATCTTTGGGTCACTTGTCAGTAAATGAACTTTCTAGAGATTTTAGACACATGATATAAGCCCTTGAGTCAATCAGCTTATGTGATGGAAAAAGTGGAGCTCAGAGAAACAAGAGAACCACCTGTCTGGTCTACTGTGTCCCCAGAGCAGCAGAGTACTCTGGATGTGACCACGGATGACAAGGATGTAGTTTCTAGTCTCGTAATGTGGCTGTCTCCTGAGATCTTCAGGAAAGTCACAAACACATCACACACCAGTGATTGCTTTTTGCTCTGAACATGTCAGTTTACCATGAGTGAAAAAGCTGATTTCCCTTTTTTTTTTTTTTTATTGCTTTGACCTTTACAGCACTCTATAATTTGATTGGGTGGCTAGTTAACTTTGCAGTGTTTACAGTCTTGCCCTTACTTGGATGGACTTGATAAGATATTCCAATTCAACCAATCAAAAATAGAATACAGAAAAGCTCAACATAGTGTAATATTTTCTTAAGCTGCAGTCTTCTTCCCACTAACCAAACAATGCAGTCTTACACTGAGAAGTCATTTCAAATAACATATATCTGACTGTACTGACCAAAGATAATGAATTGTTTGATTTGATTAAGTTCACATCAACTTTCCTATGTTAAAACCTAATTGTCGTAGGTGAAATGCTTCTATTGTTATTAAGGCTACATTATCACAGACTTACATTTAATAAAAGAAATGAAGGTCATTTAAAAAAAGAGTGATTTCCATTTTTTAAAAACAGATTTATTTTATTTTTAATTGTGTGTGTGTGTGTGTGTGTGTGTGTGTGTGTGTGTGTGTGTGTGTGATGTGTGCGTGGGGGGTATGTGTATGTGGGTGCGAGTGGCCTTGGGGCTCAGAGGCATCAGATGACCTGGATACGAGCAGTGGGAACCAAACTCAAATCCTCAGCAAGAGCACTATGAGATTGTAACCACGGAGCCATCTCCCTAGCCCCGAGAAGTGACTCTTCTAGAGAAAAGTGCCAAACAATTCTTATGTCCTACATTTATATAACTATTTTGCATTGTGTGGGTGTACATGTGTGTGAATATGCCACGGAGCATGTGTGGTGGTCACAGGACAACTTGTAGGAACTGGTTTTCTCCTTCCACCATGTGGGATCCAGGGTTTAAACTCAGATTGTCAGGCTCGGTGCCACATGCCATTCTGTAACCCCAGATCCACCTCACCAGCCCCCAAATTCTTTTTATTATAGAAGCTAAGGTAGATCCTTTCTGCCATATTTTTTAAATTAACACTCACCTATTAATGATATAGTTTAAGGGGGAAAATTGATAAGGCCCCAGTTTGAGTTTATCATGAAAAAATTCAAGGGACAAAAATAGAATTATGATTTATAGCTCATTAAAAAATTCCCTCTTCAAACATTAAGAAATTCAATATACTTGTATGCTTTCTAAACCATACAAATTGTGTTTAAGGAATCTGGCTATTAATGATTAAATATCATATAAAATATGATGATACAATAATTAATAATTCAGGGACTGATTATGTCAAAGGGCCCTCTAATACACATGTACTCTCTTTCCCCAGCCTGCTGTTCTTTTATGAATCCTGATGTTTTATTCTACACTTTATTTACTTCTCAGGCCCATATCAGCTGCCGACCTGACAAACTTGCCATGTTTCCCAGGAGTTCAGCCATTAATAAAAATATTAAACAGAATAAGTTTCTGAACAGAATTCACTGTTAAGATACTAGAAATATTGGGACTTATTGCTACACAAATCAATACACAATTACTTAATTTTTCCTGCATCTGGCTCTAAATTCTCTGTATTAATCCACAAGTTTCTGATGAGAGGCCAAGCATCTCGCGTAAATCCACACACAATTTCATAGGGATTAAAAATAATCCCTGCATTTGGCTCAAAAACTTTAATACACTTTTGAAAACAGAAACAAACTTGTTCAGTGGAGAGCAGCAGGGACAGTGAGTGTGACCAGAGACTGCAGGGCATAAGTGGG
>CABHPP010110879.1:22970-33201 GCA_902168425.1 Peromyscus attwateri | reverse complement strand
TACTGTTCTAATAAGGTATAATGTAATCATTTTTGAAATACATGTTTATGATCAGAAGTCTCTTCACTAAAGGATTTAATGATAAGGAGAGTCATATGTTGAATGGAATAAAGAAAAATGATAGATTAGGATTGTAAGACTCAATCAAGTCTGAAAAAAAAAGCAACAAAAAATGCAAACTAAATAAAATATAATCAAACTTTTACCTCAACATACAAGATGTAACACAAGGAAGCCCCATGCTTCCTGGGTCTGCTTTGGGGTTGTTTATCTCCCTATATTGGAAAGATTTTTATAAAACTGAGGTGGTTAGTTAAAATATCCTGTCTGTTGGTTATTTTCCTCATTCCAATGACACAATAGTGAGATGGTTGCGAAGGAAAGATTATTTGGGCTCAGAGCTTCAGGGGGCTCACCACAACCTGATGGGGTAGGCTTTGTGGAGTGGTACAGCTTACGGCATGGGAAGCCAGGGAGTAATGCAAGGCGATTCTGCTACTCTTGACTTTCTGTCTTTTCTCTGTATTCAGTCCAGGCCCCAACTCCCTATCAAGATGAGTCCTTTTCCTTTATTTAATCTTTGGAAGCTCTCTCACAAACACACTTTCAGGACTCTCTGATCCAACATTTCAGTGAAAATGAACCAGTACATCATGCCAGTGGTTTGAGTTCTGATTCAAAGGTGATAGCACTAACCGGGTGCCTTAGTTACTCTTCAGTTGCTGAGACAAAACACCATGACCAAGACACCTTATAAAATAGTGTTTAATTTGGGGCTTATTATAACAGTCCTGACAGGGAGCATAACAACAGGGAGGCAAGTGTGGCACTGGAGAGGTAGCTTATACATCTGACCTATAAACACTAGGCAGAGAGAGCTTAATGGGAACACATGAGCTTTTGAGGTCTCAATGCTGGCCATCAGCAACATACCTACTCCAACAAGGCCATACATACTTCCTTCCCAAAAGAGTTCCACTATCTGGGGACCAAGCACTCAAATATATGAGCCTATAGGGACCATTCTCATTCAAGTCACTATACCAAGTTCATGTAAAATTCTGGTTCTTCCATTAATGGCTGTAAAATACACATCCTCTAAGTCAGGCTCTAACGCAGAGAGGTTTTTTTTTTTTTTTTTTTGACTCCAGGAGGATGAAGACAAAGGGATTGTCACTGAGAACTATCTAAGCCCCCAGGTTCCCTGATGTTTAAAAGATGAACCTAACATCCTGCTTAATGCATTCTTGAGAATGTGTCTGATTTATGAAGCTTAATGTGCACTTAAGACATATCTGATTTACAAAGCTTTCTTGATTAGAGGGGAGTTTTTTCTTGGTCTATTATGATTGGTTTGTAAAACTCAGATTACGCACTAAAGGCAGCCTTTCTAGTTAAAAAGGTTACTGCATAGAGCTCAAGGGCCCAGCACAACACGTCTTTGTTTTTTCCTTTACCAGCTGTGTGTCTCAGGAATCCCTTAAGCCCTGTAAGCCTCGGTTTTTTCATTTGTAATATGTGGATAACAATAATAACTACCTAATAGGCATTCTGTCACAATTAAGTGGAACATTGATTCTAAAGTCCTTAGCAGAGTTACTGAGACATATTGAGGGCTCCATAAATACTAGCTGTTTTTTGCCATTATTAATATAGGAGTGTATATTGATTCATATAACAATCATAGGCTTCTTTAAGACAGCTGGATGAAAGCCCCCAACCTCAGTTGTGTGCCTTTAATTTCACACTTCAGCACTCAACTCTCTGTTTCCTCTTTCTCTTTCTGTAACATCCTTCAATCTAGCCTAATCTGTCCTTTCTCTTTTATTTCTCTTTTTTCTCTTTACTTCCTCACACCTGACCATTTCAGTTTCAAGGTAATGGGTAACATCTTAGAATTTAATGTTTTATGTATAAAATTTCTACACTAAATAGAACTAAATATAAGTGTTAAAGTTATTACCAATTTTCAAATGAAAAAATAGATCAAACCTTTTTTAAGGCTGGCCATTCACATGCTACATACAGAACTTGAACACTAGCACACCTAAACTGGAACCTGGATAAACTGACAACACATCATAGATTTTTAATTAGCTATTTATGTAGTGCAAAAATTGCAAACCATCTATGCTGTCAAGATGATTAAGCAAATAAAGGCACTTGTAATCCCTGGAACTCTCATGGTGTAAGGAGAGAACCCATTTCTTCTGATTGTCCCCTGATTTCCACAGGCATGCTGGGGCACACACCTCCCCCAATAAGCACATTAAAGAAAACAGGAAAACAAAATAAAAACAACAAAACTTACTCCTGTATTCAATGGCATTTGAAGTTTCTGTTGAGTTGGATGATTCTAGACTGCACTACACTCACTGAGGCATCTACTGTTAGCTATGTGGTGGGGGAGAGTACAGGTTTTAGCTGGGCTTTCTCTTTTGTTACTCAGTTGGCTACTTGTGATGGCATTAGCTGAAAGAACTGGGCTACTGACAGCATCACTTCTCATTTGGCCCTAAGTGTAGACCTGACATGCTCACACAATGACTTGATAAACCTGGAAGACGACCAGTGAAGCCCATGATGCTTGATGGGTTCTCTGTACATAACTGTCCTCTACATTCTTTTGACCAAAGCAGGACATACCTTCAAAGAGTAAAAAAATATCCATAACTGAAACAATGAAGTCAAATTGCAAGTACAGAGCTGTAAGTTTGGGACAGGAGTGTGTGTGAGAGAATGTCTTTGCAATCAGTTTTCCATACCAGCCATTCGACACCTTTGTTTGCCCCCTGTGATCTGAGTGCTTGCCTGTGCTCATTTCTTTCAAAATTCGAGAAGCTTGAAAGAATAGCAAAGTGCTTACCTAGTTGTCCCAGCCAAGTCAAAGGATTGTAACCGACAGTATAAAGAATAAAATATTAATGGTGAAATTTCTCATTAAGGATGAGTCTAGCTGGATATCTACAATAGTGCATTGCAATAATAAGAAGAAAAGCTTATTTCCTGGCCATCTGTCTTTATTTTGCTAAACTACTACACTGACTTCCCCAAGAAAGCCATGCATAAGGTAGCAAGGGGGGAGAATTCTACACAGTAATTTGCAAACACACATTTCTATGTGCTTTTATGGTCAAAAGAGGAATTCAGCTTGGGCTGCACAGCCCTATGGCAACAGTGCAAAACCATTGCAGGTACCCAGTTCTAAATTTATCTTTGCCTAGAGCCTCATCTGATTTATTTTAAAGTGTATTTCTCCAAGATGCCCAAAGTCAAAACATTATTTACAATGTGGGGCTAGAAACACAGCACACTGCATCTATTTTTCAGAACAAAGCGAGGGGGTGGGGGCAAGAAATTCATTCCCATGAAGGCAAGAAAATATAGCTCCTTATTTATTTATTTACAACCTTCTACCCCTTTGAAATAGTAGCGTGAACAATTGGCTGCAAGTTAAGCCACACATGTTGGAAAATGGAAAATCAATCCTTTGTAACAGTGTCGCCCTTGATTGAGCAGCATCTGTATGTTTACGGAGAAGAAGGAGAGAGATTCTGCGGGTATTGATCTCAAAGTCATTATCGCCCATGTTCAGTGATAACAAACCAGCTTTTTGTTTCTACTCAACATTTGTTTGAATTACTAGAAGAGTATAAGAAGGCAAAACACTGCAGTTGTCTCTACAGGGAATTGTAGCCATTGAATTTTGACCAATGCATCTGATCCTCTGAGAATCAATGGTTTCTCTCTGAATTTCCCTGGTACCCAAATAGACACACTTGACCACCAAAATTCTCATCATTGTTGAGTGATTCAAGTTACTTGCTAGAGGAATGTCATTTTTCTTTGAGGCAACTCTGAAACTTCATAAGCCTGACTCTGAACATCAGTGTCTGAATTCTTCATTTTCATTATGCATCTGCTGTATGTTGATTGAATTCCAACAGATGTTTGCTGGAAGTTTTATTCCCCACAAAAGGTGCCCATAATGAATATTCTAAATTGTTGTTACTAGGAAATTTGTATGTAGAGGAAAAAATGAGAATAATTTTCTTGATATGATTCCATCTGTCCTATACAAAAAAACTGATTATTAATGTAAATTCAATAAATGCCTATTGACCACCAAAATGTACTAGACACCATCTAAATATTATTGATAATATCAAGATGTAGGATTAAATATTTATTGAACTGAAAGATGTTATGGAATGGCATAGAAGAATCACTGGGATGATATTTGTGGTGATACCATTTGAGAAATAGAATTAAAATGAATTTGGGTCAGAAGTCTGAAAGTTTGCCTTGAATTGGGAATAATGATGAGGAGCTTCATAGAAAAGGTGATCTATAACTGGTACTCCTCTCATGGTGTGTAGCCAATACCATTATTTTTATTTCATAACCTGTGGTACCTCATTCTGTCCTCAGCTTACCTTTGCTTTGTGATATGGATACTTTTACTGTCTTATTTTGCATTGAATTTTGTCTCAACTGTGCATTCTTGCCATGTCCCTTCTGTTTACAAAGAATGCCTTGGCAGAAAGGCTCAAGTTATACCTATCTTAAAACCAATGAGGCTTTTAGTGGAGGAAGTAAAATAAAATTTCTTTTCCTTTACATTTCTTCATTCAATTGCAGCTGTCTCTCTCAACTTTTCTGTCCTTAGGGCTATAAATAGAGCAATCTTTAGACTTGTTCCTTCTTTACTGGGGAAAGGACAAATGTATTTTCTTCTGTAGAATGAAGCACTGTTTGGGGTGGTAGTTTTTGTTTTGTTTTCTGTGGTTTGCTTTATGCAAGTGATATTCCAGCCTCAGAGTCTCAAGTGATAAAAGAGAATTAAGAGAATAAAGTATAGCTATGCATCAACAATAATTTCTGTCCCTAGGAAGGAAAACAAATTTATTAAATATATTCTCTACATATATTCTTGTTTTTCACCCAACTCTATCTATAAAGTCTAACATAGAGACCAGAAGCTATTTGTATTGAATGTGCCACAACTATTGGGCTGCAATACATGTGTATAACAAATTCTTGATTGATATATTTGGCTAAAAGCAGAGTGGATTGTCTATAGATCAATTGGCTCTCACCAGGAAAGTAAGTCTCTATAAATGTCAGTATATACCAAAAGGGAGTTTTAGTAAACTATAGTCTCATCTCATAATTTACCAAGAAGGGCATCTGTACTAGATGCATGTTGCATGGCAGATGCCCTTCTTAACAAAATGCAGAAAAGTCATTAGACTAGTTAAATTTGGCTCGATGTGATTTATCTCCAGTTGCATCCATTTTCCTGTTAATAATATAATTTTGCTTGTATGTGTGTGTATGCACGTGTACATGTGCATATGAATTCGCATGTTCTTTTTTATAACTGAAAGGAATTGTATTGTATGTATTTTATAGTTTCTTTAGCCATCTCATTGTTGCTGGACACCTGGGTTCTATCTACAACCCAGCTACTGTGAAGAATGCTGCAATAAACATTCCAATATCTCTTTGCTATGTTGACTGGGAGTTCTTTTGGTAAACATCTAAGCTAAGAAACACAATCATTGTATGTTTTCTCCCATTTGGGGTTCCTATGTTTTATAGATACATTAAATTATGTAAGTACACGTGACATGAAAGGAGATGTAAAATTATCTAGGGGACAAAAAGTTGTAACCAGAGAAGAGTATGATAGCAAAATGCAAGATAGTCACATAGCATATTGATGGAGGTAAATGGTACACTATGTAAAACATGATGGAAGAATCCAGGGCCAGAGACTGATGTGGTTTCACATTTAAGCAATGCTAAATTTAAGGTAATTAAAACATTAAAGTAATGTTTGCTAAAAATTTGTCAAAATAGCATTGGAAGCTGGAGACGACTCTATGCTGACAGCTTAGTGAATGTTCATACAGGAGGAATGGCTGGCGGGAGTAGATTTAGGATTTCTAGGAAGGATGTGGCTATGAAAGGCAAAGCTAAGCTGCAAGGCTCAAGGATGGAAGGAATCTGAGGGATCAAGGTATGGTCGAGGAGAACAAATGCAACAGAAAGAATGAATGAGCAGTATTGAGTTTATTAAAAAAATATACCATCTGGTTTGATAGCTTAAGATCAGTAACTGTGCTTTGGCGGGCTGTGAAGGCAGACAGCAGTGTGAGGTGGGTTAACCGGCAGAATGTCTCAGCTCCTCAGTAACGCAAGGACAAATAGTTGATTCACCTTATGGTTCTGTCACTGTCTTTGCTGTCTAGGGCTACAGTGCTGTGAATTCTTCATTGTCTGTGGGAAAAGCCAGTGTGTGGAGGACTGGCCAGGAGCTTTCTCAGGAGGGAAACTGAAATCATACACATCTCACCATGGATATTCCACCAGCCAGATCCCAGTTTCATGGGTTCCTCTGTCACCTGGTTGAATACAACAGGGAGAATAGACGCAGAAAGCCTGAACACAAAACAGGATTCTCTGAGGATGTTTCTCTATCTTCTGGAATTAGAAAACATAGTAAATGATTTTGAAGTAAAGGAGACATTTAGCAGGATTTTTCAGCTCTTGCGTGCTCTGATTTCCTATCTGTAGTTTATCTTTTAGGAAGAACGCACAAATATTCATTCCTTTCTTCCTTCCTTCCTTCCTCCCTCCCTCCCTCTCTCTCTCTCTCTCTCTCTCTCTCTCTCTCTCTCTCTCTCTCTCTCTCTCTTTCTTTCTTATTCTCTATTTTTTTCTTCATGTGTAATTCTATTTATAAACTCCCCCTTTTCTTATATTGGAAATAGATTTTTTTTTTCTCACATGATACACTCTGATTACAGCTTCCCCTTGCTCTACTCGTCCCAGTTCTTCTCCACCTCTCCTTCCATCCAGATTTAGTCTCTTTCTATCTCTTATTAGAAAATAAACAGGCTTCTAAGGGACAATTAATCAATTAACTATAATAAGACAAAACAAAAGCTATTGCATAAGAATTGGACAAAACAAACAGAAAGGAAAAGAGACCAAGAGTAGGCACAAGAATCAGAGACCCACTTGTTCACACACTCAGAAGTCCCATAAAAATACTAAACTGGAAACCATAATATATACACCCAGAATCTGGTGAAGGCTCATGCTGTCACAGTTTCTGTAAGTTCATATGAGCTTTGATAATGTTGATTTAGAGGGCATTGTTTCCTTGGTATCCTCCATCTCCTTACACCCTTTCTCCCTCCTCTTCTGGAGGGTTTGCTGGTCCCTGAGGGAAGAGATCTGATGGAGGCATCCTATTTAGGGCTGAGTGTTCTAATGTCTCTCACTTCTGCACATTGTGTGGCTGTGGGTCTCTGTATTTGTTCCTGTCTGCTTCAGGAGGAAGTTTCTCTGATGATGGCTGAGCAAGGCACTGATCTATGAGTAGAGCAGAATGTCATTAGGATTTATTTTATTGCTACATTGTTTTTGGAGGGCTTATGGCTGGGTTGGTGTTTATTTTTCCCTTTTGGTAGGGTGTAGAGTAACTTCCTGTACCCAAACTGCTAGAATGTAGGGTTGAAGGCACCAGCTTGACTTCCCCATGTTCAATGAGTTGTATAGCTGTTGTCTTCAGCAATAAGACTTTGATATCAGTTTGTGGAGAGAAATCTATAGTCTTAGCAACAGCCTGAGTTGTTTAGAGATTCCCACTGGACTCCTTTGGCCCACAACTCAATTAGGTATGTAATCCAGTCATGAACCTGGAAGCTTCATTTAGTGACAAGAGATGTCCAAATGGGCCTCTGTCTCCTCCATTATTTGGCAATTTCATTTAGATTGACTTCATATATGTATATATTTTATGCAGTGTCTACTGTATTAGGTTCCATACCACCCCTCAAATAGTTGTGAATTTTAGCTGCTTCTACCCATATTCCCTACTTCTTCCCTCTTCTCTTCCCTTCTATACTTAATCCCCCCATTCCAGCCTCCCATCCATCCACCCATCCACCTACCCATCCATCCATCCATCCATCCATCCACTCATCCACCCATCCACCCATCCATCCACCCACGCATCCATCCATCCATCCATCCATCCGTCCGTCCGTCCATCCGTCTGTCCGTCCGTCCATCCATCCATCCATCCATCCATACATACATACATACATACATCCTTATCTATTCTATTTTCCTTTCTTAACGAGATCTGTTCCCTCTAGTCCCTTATTCTAGACCTAATCTCTGTGATTGTCTGGATTGTAGCTTGGTTATCCTTGGCTTAAATGTTAATAATCACATATAAGCAAATATAAACCACATTTGTCTTTCTGGGTCTGTGATACCTCACTTGGGATGATTTTTTTCTAGTCCAATTCATTTGTCTGCAATGAAACTTCATGATTTTAGTTTTTTTTTAAATGGCTGAGTTGTATCAAAGTACCACATTTTCTTCATCCATTCTTCTGTTGGGGGACTTCTAGGTTTCCAATTTCTGTTTATTATGAATAGAGAGAAATGAATGGCTGAGTGAGTATCTCTGTGATAGGATGAAACATCTGTTTGGTATATTCCCTAGAGTGGTGTAGCTGGATCTAGGTCAATTCCCATCTTCCTGAGGAACTGCCAAACTGATTTCCATAGTGGCTGTACCAGTTTGCACTCCCACCCCTAATGGATGAGTGCTCCCCACACTCTATATCCTTGCAGAATAAGCTGTCACTTGTTTTGTTGATCTTTGCCAATCTGACAGGTGTAATATGAAATATCTTATTAGAGACAACCAAGAAAAAACAAAAAAGGCTTTAATCCTATCTGCCTTCTTGTTTGAAGGGAAATTTTCACAGTAGTTGTTAGACTCTGAAGCCACACAGATGACATGGGGTTTGAGGAAATTAGAGGCAGAGAGAAGCAAAATACAAAGCCACAAATGATAATTATTAAGGCACTTTCTGTCCAGAAAGATGTGAGTATTACCTAAAGCTGTGGTCCCTTAGGCAGAAGTTACTCAGACACAGGCTGGGATTTTGTCTGAGCATAAGCCAGGCATCTGAGACGATCAGTGGTGGGGAACGCAGCAGTGTAAATGCTCCACTATGTATGACTATGGCTAACAAATCTGAATGTGTTGGAGCTCTGCAAGGCATTAAAACCTGGGAGAATACAGTGATGGCAGGAAAGATTCTACAATGAGCAAATAGGCAATGGGAAATGAATATCAGATTTTAAAAAGTTATGGGAAAGAAGGATTTTGTAAATAGTAACTATAATTGGATACAACTTCTATGGGATAGAGGATTAAATATTTTAAATCTAGGTCCTGCAAGATTGCTCAGTGGGTAAAGCCACTTGTCTGGAAGTGTAGAGACTTAATTAGATCCTAGAATGTATGGAAGGTAGAAGAAAAAACTGACTTCACAAAGATGTCCTCTGACCTATGCATCCTGCCTCCTCCCAACCAATACTATTACCAAATTTTAAAATTCCAAAAATCTGACACAGAATCTATCACAGGGATTCCAGGTGGGGCAGTCTGAGAAATTCAGAAATGGAAACACATGCCACATCTTGGGTCTTCCTAGACAAGCAACAATTTCCAATATAAAGGAAGTATATTACATAACACTGCAGAATGTACTGAACTTAAGAGAGACATGGATCTGACAGAGAACTGTTATGGAAAAAGCTGCATTACCTGATACCTTTGCCAAAGATAGGACAACCAGTTGTTTACAGCAGACAGACAGAGAGAGAGAGAGAGAGAGAGAGAGAGAGAGAGAGAGAGAGAGAGAGACAGAGAGACAGAGAGACAGAGAGACAGAGAGACACAGAGAGAGAGTTGGTTGGATAGTAATACTTTCACATGTAGGGAAGAACAGAGAGGCCTACAAAGACCCATTTATTAGTCCTCTACAGATATCTCTATTCCATATTGGAAAATCTAGACCAAGCACTACTTCACATTTTCAGAAAGAAACAATGCAGATGTAGAAGGGGGAATGCATTTAAATTTTCAACCATAGTTTATGAACTTAGTTCTACAGAGACAGATGTTATTAAATCAAGGCTCCAGAAAAAAGATCATAGAAATTTCAAATGCTGATCATATCAAATGTTCCTTGAGGGAGTTTGCGGTTAGAAGAAACATCCCCAAACTGAAAGTATTCAAATTTTCTTTACTTGTATTGCATGGCATGGAATGACATGGCATGTCTCTCTCTGTCTTTTGCATGGTGTGTGTGTGTGTGTGTGTGTGTGTGTGTGTGTGTGTGTGTGTGTG
>CABHPP010110879.1:0-22960 GCA_902168425.1 Peromyscus attwateri | reverse complement strand
GTGTGTGTGTGTGTGTGTGTGTGTGTGTGTGTGTGTGTGTGTGTGTGATTTGTATGTATATGTTTGTGCACAGACATGTAAGTTCCATAGTTATACATGTGGCAGTGAGAGAACAAATGGGTGTCCATTCTTGCTTCCTACTGTGTTTGAGCTAGGGTCTTTATTTATTTATTTTTTCTTGTTGGCTGTTGCAATGCAAACTAGCTGGCATACAAGTTTCTTCAGAGTCTTTCTCCTCCTCCTCCTCCTCCTCCTCCTCCTCCTCCTCCTCCTCCTCCTTCCTCACTGTAGGCCCATTGAGATTACAGGTACTTGCTACTCAGCTTTAGGTGGGTTCTGGAGGACTCAATGCAGGTGGTCATGCTTGCCTAATAAGTGTTTCTGTGCAGAGCCATTCCGCAACCCAAGATGTTCATTTCTAAAGGGGAAAAAAAAACCATGGTGGAGAAGAAATATTCATCAGTCAGTTTGCTAACAGTCTACTGCCAAATTTCAGAATGTATAAACAGATGTCTGTGTTCATTTGGAGAAGTTTGCTGCAGTCATTTCAATGTAGCAGAAGTCTATGAAGGACAGTATGAGCCAAACTATCTCCATTGTAGTCCAGATGCCATTGGTAATTATTACAGTTGAAAAAAATAGTGTAGAAGGGGAAATGTAGTTGGAAGTTTTCCTGTGTCCCGGCCTGCTGGTGGTCAGGGCAAATGTCTCCCACTCGCGTCCCCCAAGTAAACATACAGAGGCTTATATTAATTGCAAACTGTATGACCATTTGCTCAGGCTTATTACTGACTAGCTCTTACACTTAAATTAACCCATAATTCTTATTTATATTTAGCAATGTGGCATGGTATCTTTTCTTAGTTCTGCCTTATCATCTTGCTTACTCTGTGTCTGGCTGGCAGCTCCTGACCCAGCCTTCCTCTTCCTAGAATTCTCCTTGTCTGCTTAAGATTAAATTTGTATCAATAAACTAAAATCCATAGCAATGTAAAATGCTTCAAATAAGTTGTTGCTCTTTAAAAGTAGATTCAATAATCTGCCTTTTCATTGTATCATATCTATAGCCTATCCCTCTTTTTTCTTTAGAAAGATATTGACTATGACCAATAATAATTTGTAATCAATCTCTAAACAAACACAAATATCCATAAATCATTTTGGGGGAATGTGGGCATAGTTTTCTAAGCTACTTCCTGCTGGTTAGGGGCACTGGTAGTCTAATGGGGATCCTGAGAAAATTTGAGATAATGGTCAAGTCCTGGGAAGACTGGCTATAAATAACCTTTGTTGATAGGTACCATCTGTTAAGGTTCAGGAGGTCTGGCTTGATCAAATCTGATCCATCTTAACCTGGAACAGATTCATAGCCTCTTGCTTCCTGTGGAAACAAAAGCAGAGCCTCCTTTCCAAAGCAACATATCCTTAGATCCAAATTTTGAAGTCAAGATACCTTTAAAATATACATATTGGTTTATCTGAAAAACCTTTATAATTTCTTTCTTCAGTTAAAAATCCCAAAGACAATATAATCCAGACTCTCTGTGTGGTTTCCATCTTTATGAGACTTCTTTTTTATATTACTTTTACTTTCTCTTTAAAGACTTTATTTTTTAAAACTTTCTATTTCTTTATATAACTATCTATATTCCTTTTCCTCTCTCTTCCAAGCCTATGTACATTTTTACACACATTGTAAACTGTTTAGGGTTTATTCCATCTGAATCTGCCTTATTGTGACTCTATTGCTTAAACTGCAGTGGCTAGTACTGAAGCAGAAGCCTTGGCTGCTGACCCTGCCCACTTTAGCTTTCCAACATGGTGGAACTACATTTACCACCAGCTCTGGGGGAACCATGCTCATCACTGACTCTGTGAAGCAGTGGGTCTATGTTTCCATGCAGCAGCGTGTAGCCCCAAAACCTTTTCTTTCTTTCTTCCCCTTTTTTTTGCCTGTACTAGCAAAAGCTATATCCACTATGTACCATGCTGCGTGACTTGCAGACACCACTGTGTACAGTGGCGGGAATTCTCCATGCTGCACTCAAGCCCATATGCTGTGAACCTGCCATACTGTAGCTCAAGTCCGCATGCCAAGGCATCTCTGTACCTTGGAGTCTCTATATCTAGATCCACATTAGACATAAAGTAGAAAGTTGGTTTTGGCTCTGTTGTTGTATGTTGAGAAGCCCTTTTAAAATTCTTTTAGGCCTAATGGAAATTCAAGAGCCCCAAGTTGGTACACCAAATGTAGTTGGAAGTTTTCTTGTGTCCCAGCCTGCAAGTGGTCAGGACAAAACTCTCCCACTCGCATCCCCCAAGTAAACACACAGAGGCTTATATTAATTACAACTGCTTGGTCATTTGCTCAGGTTTATTACTGACTAGCACTTACACTTAAATTAACCCACTTATTTATATTTAGCCACATGGCTTGGTACCTTTTCTCAGTTCTGCCTTGTCATCTTGCTTACTCTGTGTCTGGCTGGCAACTCCTGACTCATCCTTCCTCTTCCCAGAATTCTCCTTGTCTGCTTACCCCACCTATACTTCCTGCCTGGTTACTGGCCAATCAGCATTTTATTTATCAACCAATCAGAGCAACACATATTCACAGCATACAGAGTGATAGCCCATAGCAGGACAATGGTCACACATGTAGAGAATATGTTTGGTTTTTATTTTTAACAAAAAAAGAAAATATCAATAAAAACACTTTTATAAATAATTAACATTCCAATAAGTCTAGACTTCCCTTTACCTGAACTAGTTCAGTTCTTCTCTGTACTTCCTTAAAAACAGTCAAAGTAGTGATTTTTTTTTCATTTTTTTTTCTGTTTATGAACACATGTATACTGAGTAGCAGAGGAGATAAATGCTAATATTCAGAATATACTCACAAAATATAACTTACATGTATTGAACTATTCCATTTTTTAAAAACACATATTTGAGGGGATCATAAAGATTAAAATTATTTTGCTGAAATATGCAGGATAATCCATTGCATAAAATACCACCATTTGTGTAGTTGGAATACCTTGAAGCATATTTCTTCCCTTTGAAAATGAACTGGCCTTTAGATGATTTTCTTCACACAAAATCCTCAAGTACCCCAGTGTTCAGTGCTGTATGATGGTATCTCTACCTTCTTAAGCAACTGTTGAGTTACTTTGCAATAAGTTTCCTAATCTTTATGCTCAGTTTTTCATTATTCATGTGATGATGGTCCTAGCTGAGAACATAGAGTTGACTCTATTTCTAAGCTGCCATGAATATATTTTGGGTCAGATTTAGGAGCAGGAAGGGTTTTTCATCTATGAAGTTCAAACCGAGTGGCTAGCTTTCAAAATTCAAAGCTTGAAACCACACTTTGGTGTCCACAGGCACAGAAATATTAGATATAGGCTGCAACTCTTCAAGTTGCATTCATCAGATAAAGGCTGGCATTCATTTGTGTATGCACTTTCATTACTCTTTCCTTTGCTGGATGCTGTGGAGAGTCTACCTAGTGCCAAGTGATAGTCTTGCCCAGAGATATACAGCCATAAAGACAAACATGTCCTCCTGGCATTTACTATTAGTTAGAGGGTTACCAAAAACCAGCAAATAAAACAGTGAGCTGTGATTTGAGATAGTAATGATGTTATAAAGAATAATTTAAAACATGTGAGATTGTGAGGAGAGAATGAGATATTCAGATAATAGTATTAGCAATAGGAATAATGGTGTATTATGTGAAGATGCTGTTCTAAGATAATTACATATTAAGCCTTCTCATCACAAAAGCTCACTGAGTGAGGTTCATTTAAAACTGTCTTGTATAGAAGAGGAAAGTGAAATCCAGAGAGGGTAGGTAGCTTTCTGAGGTCCTACAGTTTATAAGAGGTTGAGATGGGCTGGTAGGAACAGTATCTTGAAGAGGTAACACTTGAACTAAAGGCAGGCAAAAAAGCAACCCATGGAAGTCAAAGGAAAGATCAAGTACAAATGTGTTGCAAGCAAGGTGCTTGATCTATTCCTGGAAAAGAGAGGCTAGTATGAAGAAGTTTCTGGAAACTTCCTTATCAAAAATACCCCATTGAAACAACTTTGAAGCACCATATTTTTTTTATCTGAAGTAGTAATAGAAAACATGTGACCCCAAAATAAAGAGTCTAGAAATTAGTATTTGGGAGCTTTTCCATGGTAAAATGGGACTCCATGGGACCACAGGTAGAAGAAAGATAGAACATGAAAGCTGTTGAATTTTTTAAGGTGCAGATTTGTGTTCAGACTAACAGGAAAACAATGAATAATCTGATTTCAGCATGGTAGCTCAAAGAGGAGTTATAGAAGTCAGATCAGGTTTAAGCAGCTTCACTGCTAATTCTGAAAGAGCCTAATAGTTCCATAATACCAAGTAAGTCAGTCATTAATATCATGCCTCTGGACTCTATCATTACCTGTGGTATAGTCAACTTTCACCACTTTCTTGAATAAAGATATACAATATGCTTTTCAACTTGTGGATAGCATATGATTAAATATGAATAGTGACAGAAAGAAACAAATTTAATTTCAATTAAATGGGCTGAAATTAGATATTATATTCACAAACACTGTAAAACTGTAAAGGTGAAAACCATAAAGTTTTATGTTGAGTTTAAGCACATGTATACATGTGAATGTGCATGTATTCCTGTGTGTGTGTGTGTGTGTGTGTGTGTGTGTGTGTGTGTGTGTGTGGTGTTCCTATACTAATGATTAGACAACAAGAGAATAGAGAGTCTTCTGACTTAATAGAATGGCGTCGGGCACAAAATGGGTTTTCAGTTATCAGTTGAATGGAATAACTTGAGAATACATGCATGAAGGAAGGTCTCCTATGGAGTTGCATTTTTCCTTTTTTTTTAATTAAGAAATTTTTTATTCATTTTACATACCAACCACAGGTCCCCCTTCTTCCCTCCTCCTGCCTCTCCCCTAGCCTTCTCCCCTGCAACTCACCCCGATTCCCTCCTCTGAAACGGTAAGGACTCCCATGGGGAGTCAGCGGAGCTTGGTACATTCAGTTGAGGAAGGTCCAAGCCCCTCGCCCTGCATCAAGGCTATGCAAGGTGTTCTGCCATAGGTAATGGGCTCCTAAAAGCCTGCTCATGCACCAGGGATGGATCCTGATCCTACTGCCAGGGGTCCCCTTAAGCAGATAAGCTACACAACTGTCTCACTTATGCAGAGGGCCTACTCTAGTCCCATAGAGGCTCCACAGCTGTCGGCCTAAAGCTCATGAGTTCCTACTAGTTTGGTTTGGTTGTCTCCATAGGTTTCCCCATCATGATCTTGATGCCCCTTGTTCAGTGGTTAAGAGCACATATTGGTCTTGTGGAGTTGCATCTTTTTTTTTAAATTTTTATTTATAGTTTAATTTAATTTTACATATCAGCCACAGATTCCCTTGTTCTCCCCCCTCCCGCCCGCCCCCTCTTCCCCCCAGCCCACCCCCCCTCCCATCTCCTCCAGGGCAAAGACTCCCCTGACGATTGAGTTCAACTTGGTAGATTCAGTCCAGGCAGGTCCAGTCCCCTCCTCCCAGGCTGAGCCAAGTGTCCCTGTATAAGCCCCAGGTTCCAAACAGCCAGCACATGCACTGAGGACAGGTCCGGGTCCCACTGCCTGGATGCCTCCCAAAGAGAACAAGCTAATCAACTGTCTCTCTTATCCAGAGGGCCTGATCCAGTTGGGGGCTCCTCAGTTTTTGGTTCATAGTTCATGTGTTTCCATTCGTTTGGCTATTTGTCCCTGTGCTTTTTCCAATCTTGGTCTCAACAATTCTCGCTCATACAAACCCCCCTCTTTCTCGCCAACTGGACTCCTGGAGCTCCACCTGGGGCCTGCCCATGGGTCTCTGCATCTGGTTCCCTCAGGATCATCAGGTCATACTTCAAAAACCTCTACTCCACAAAACTGGAAAATCTAAAAGAAGTGGAGTTGCATCTTAAACCCTCATATTTTATGGTATATAAAGACAAGTACATTTAAAATACTTTGAATATGAAAAGTTTCTACTCATCTTCAATACCATGGACTTTAAGGGATTTGTGTTCCTGAATTTGTTCTTTACACTTATTAAGATACAAATGTTCCTGGGTGGTTATGCTTTTAATCCAGTACTTGGGCAGCAAAAACAAGAGAATCTCTGTGATTATAATTTAATTTAATTTTACATATCAGCCATGGATTTGCTTGTTCTAGTCTATATAGAGAGTTCCAGACCAGCCAGGGATACATAGTATGAGCCTGTCTCAAACAAAACAAAACAAATCAAAGATTAAACAAACAAAAACCCCAGAACCTTTAAATTTCTTATTAGGGAAAACATACATCTCTCAAGATAAAGGTCAAATGTTTCCCATTAGTACATCATAAGCCAGATCCGTCAGTAGTACACAGCCTTTCCTACATCATTTTGAGATGCTTTGGCCAACAGGAAGGACTAAAGCAAGGCACAGTGAAAGTAAATGTGTGGTAGAATGAATGTGCCATGTCCCCCCCATCGGCTCAAATATTTGAACACTTGGTCCATGGATTGCAGAGCTGTTTGGAGAGGTTGTAGAATCTTGATGAAAGATGTTGCTAGAGTTGGATTTCAACAGTATATAGCCTGACATCATTCTAGTTTGCTCTCTCTACTTTCTTATGCAGTTTGTCATCTTCCTGCTCTGGCCACATGCTGTCATGCCTCCTCCACCAATATTGACTCTCCTCTCTGGAATTTTAAGTCAAAACAAGTTCTTCTTCTTTAAATTGATTTTGGCTATGGTGTTTGATAATAGCAAAAAAGTAATTAATATAAAAGTTTATGGAAATGAGATAACATGTGCATAACCTAAAGACACAGATAGAAATTTAGTATGGAGATAGAAGCTGGAGTCCATAACCTGCCTTTACAAATGTTTGCAACTGTTGGGTCAAATAAGGTAAAATGTTTATGACAAAGGGCAGTAGTTAAAGCCTGGGAGCACTGTAATTATCTTAGAACAAGATCTTTGCATTTCCCTAATACCTAACCAAATCATTTATATAGTTAATTATCTTCCCAACATCTATTATCTATATAGCTGAACCAAGGTGAAACATACCATTTAGTGAGCCATAGTTCTGTTTAACATACAGAAAAAAGAGATTTTCTCAACAGGAGATTCAGATGCTTTAAGAATAAGCAAGTTCTCTTACACTGAAAATACTAAGGAACATCCGAGAGACATGGACACATGTACAATGGTTTCATGGGCTGAGTTAGTAGTTTGTCCAAATGCTCAAGACATCCCCCCCCCCTTTTTTTTGAGACAGGGTTTCTCTGTGTAGCTTTGTGCCTTTCCTGGATCTCTCTCTGTAGACCAGGCTGGCCTCAAACTCACAGAGATCCACTTGTCTCTGCCTCCCAAGTGCTGGGATTAAAGGCATGTGCCACCACTGCTCGGTGACAGCCCCTTCTTATAATCACTCCTAATACTCAACATAAGGAAAACAGGTAGTAGAGAGAAAATTGTTTAAAAAATTCTTGAGAGAAGAGTTTGCCAAGAGTCTTTATAAGCCATCAGGACAGAAGAAGAAAAGTAAACATAGTAAGTTAGAGTTGCTAGGAGTGTCCAGGAGACAGTGGGAGCAAATGAGACTCTAAATGATAGCTCTCCATTTCTGAGACAGTCATAAACTTATTTGTAACAATTGCAATTAAATGAGGTGTAACCTGGGCAGCTGTCTTGATAAATTAGATGGCCACCTGGAAAAACGAAAGTACATTTCCTTTCCAGGTAATGCACCAATATCAGCTCCTGAAAGGGTGACATCTCAAGGGTCTCAAATCTATTTAGTGGTGGTATTTATAAAACATGATTGTCAAATCTTTTGTGACCCAGGATAGGCTAAGGCTGATCTGTTCTTAATCATTATAATTATCGAACTGTTTTGTGGATTGTGTACTCTCCTTAATCATAAAAGCAACTGAACATTCAGGCAAATAGATTCAATTTTACTGTGGTCCCGTCTTTACTCCTTAGATTTAGTCAGTTGAGATTTCTTCTGTTGTAGAGCCTTACTTTCAATCCTCACCAAATATTATTCATATCTTATACTTAGAAAAAGGAAAGAAAGCAACAGCTCTGTTTAGATGTTGTGAGATTATTCCAATGTAGCATATGGGAGACAGTTGTGTACCTTGGTCTATTTGAGGGGCCCCTAGCAGTGGGATCAGGATCTATCCCTGGTGCATGACCTGGCTTTTTGGATCCCATTACCTATGGTGGGAAGCCTTGCTCAGCCTTGATGCAGGGTGGAAGGACTTGGTCCTGCCTCAGCTGAATGTACCAGGCTTTGCTGACTCCACATGGGAGGTCTTACCCTTTTGGAGGAGGGAATAGGGGTTGGTCCGGGGTGGGGAAGGCTGGGAGGGGAGTGGGAGAAGGGATGAGAGGGGGATCTATGGTTGATATGTAAAATGAAGAAGAAAATTTCTTAAATAAAAAAAAGCAGGTTAATTTGTACTATACAAGTTAGTTGGAAAAAGCCTAAGCTAAGGACAAGCTTTCATTAATAAAGTCTTCATGTCATTATTTGCAGGCTGTCAGTCTGAGAAGGTCTGACAAAAAAGTTTACTACATTTGATGCCAAAATCCACATAAGGCCTGAGAAAGCTTCATGGTAGCTACAGTGAAGCCCTGCTGTGCAACGGAGCCCTTGAGCAACTGGCACTGCATACACTGCCTGCCACAGGCAGACACAACAAATTCCCAGAGCTGGGGCAGGTAAATGTGACTCCGGGGCTGGTACCAGGACAGCATAAAGCTAGGCTCTAACACAACCAAGAGGGGGTGGAGCCAGCTTCCAGCACCTCATGTACTAAGCTGACCCATGTGGCAGATAGTTTGGGCATTTAAGGTTTGGCTCATATTGTCAGAGAAGGCTGCAGATGTTCATAAAGTCAGGTCTGGACCAAGAAAACCTCTGAACAGTTTACAATATGTTTGAAAATATGCTTAGACGCTGAAGAAAGAAAAGAAAATGGGTAAAGATAGTTACAGAAAATATAGTTTAAAAATAATAAAATCTTTAAGGAAAGAGTAAAGTAATATAAAAGCCACATAAGGATGGGAAATATTATGACACAGGATTTCTGGATTCTATATAGGGCTTTATTAATTTCAAATTTTTAAATGATAATGAACAACAAGCAATGGCTGCTGAGAGACATTGGACTATGAAAACTGCTAAATTAAACCATGCTATATATTTTAAGGATGTGTTCATTTCAGAATGGAAGTCAGAAAATGTGTTGCATTGAGCGAGAGGTTATGGGAAACAAAAAAGGCATGACTTACTTAAAAAATAATGAGCAGGTTTGATCAAGGAAGACCCCTGAAAATCTTGACTACAGATGAGAAGGAAAGAAACAAAAATTATAAGACAGATGACATAGAAGCCATTGACTTGGGGACAGCTCTGATACTGGATGAGACATGATAAATCTTGTTGCCTACAGAGTCCTCATGACAGTTTGGTTATACAGTCCAAATAGACATAAAGTTGACAGATACTTTTTACTACTTAAACACAGAGCAGAGATTCTCTTTAGCTGACTTGTACACATCATATATTCCATACTTGTTAATGCAGATATTATATAAATTACCATTAAAAGTTTGTGTGTTTTCAGAAAAAAAGGGCTAGACTTCAATGAAGATAAGTAGTCCAGGTGATCCAGCCTCTCAGAATGCCTCTGTTGCAGTTTCCTCAATAATCTGTGTTCAGAACAACTTCAAAGCCACAAGTTAAGAGAATCCAGCCTCACAGACTACTCTAGTCAAGACTTCAGATAAGCCCTGCACTTTCCCATTACACAGAGACTGGACAATAAATGATACAACTAGTTCTGCCAGGACTTAACCATTACCAAAATTCTCTCAGGGTCCCCTAAAGATACCATCACCCCCCAGACAACAGGATGCAGTCTAGAGAACATGATGCACACATTCCCTAGAGGTGGGTTGTGTGGTTTTTGGTCATTTAGTGGATTTTGGATGTTTGTCATCGTTTAGAGGGGCTTGATACAAGTTGTTGTGGGTCATGGTCAAGGGAAAAAGTAAGCAAAGGAAATTAGATACAGAGATCTCATTCTGGAAAAAAAAATGGTGGGATATGGGAAGGATAGGATAAAAGTCTAGATTACTGAATCTAGTTTTAGACTATATATATGTTTCTGCTCTTATTTAAGGTATTGTACCTATGCAGTTCCCTTAAAGATGTAATGTAAAATTCTAGTCCTTGAAAGCTATTATTGCAAACTATTTAGGATAATTAAAAAATGCAGGTTAGTAGTTAATAATCTATAACAATCAAACTTGTAGTCATGTTAAGTATGTATTCAAGGGTAAACAAAGATAGTTTAGACAGATACATGCTCTTCAAACACTTCAGAGACCTACAGAATATGACATTTAAGATATTTTAATATGTTCTAAAATTTTTATGTCAGTCTGATATGTCATAATGTCATGACATGTCTGTTCATGGCAGCATTCATCTACTTCAGAGAAGATGATGAGCATCAAAGACGATCCATATAGAGATTGCTTTTATTGTGGCAAAAGTTAGCCACTGGGCAAGAAACTGCCCTTGCTTTGACTGCTGACAGAATGCTGTAAAAACTGAACAAGCAGGACATAAAAGAAGGCAACTACTAAACTTTGCCAAGACAAGGTAGGACAGTCCTTCAAAATCCCTGCTTCACAGAAAAGTCTGTCAGATATTCTAGGCCTGTAGACCAAAGATGGATACCCCAATGTTGCAAAGGAAACTTGGGTGATTGTCTAGGCAGCCAGCTGTTTCTGTCATTTCTATAGCTTTGGTTTTGCTTGCTCTGCACTTTCTGCTTACTCAGGTAATATTATATCCTTATTGTGTCTCTGATGGGGTTAAAGAATAGATAGTTATAATTTTATAGTTTTCCTTATTACCAAATTAAAAAAAAACTCACATAAAGATGCAAAGTTTATAAGGTTGACTTGTTTATCTAAGAAAATGTTTTAAGGTCTAAAAAGACTTTTTTAGGGTGATAATACAAGTTATGATAGAAATTAGTTTAGGTATAAAGTGTTGGACTCCTCAAGATAGGATAGATAATTGAATAATTTCTCCAAATTTGCCAAATACAAATGTACTGGACATTGTGAATGTAATTCTTACCTGGTAATTATCCATATTGTTTATACTATATTAGAGTCAAAATATTTCCTTTTTATTTAGACAATGCCTGATAACTGTTTTAATTGTGTGTAATTTTACCGTGGTTAGAGTTAAAATTTTTCCTTTTTATTTAGACAAAAAGAAAGGAAAATTGTGGGATAATCTTTTCGAATACGGTAAAGATGTGTCTCTGCCAAAAGTGCCTTCTGATTGGTTTAATGAAAATCTGAATGGTCAATATGTATGCAGGAGAAAAAAGGTCAAATTTCTAGGGAGAGAGAGGAACCCTGGGAAGAAGAGAGGCAGGAGACACCAGTAAGGCAGGAAACCAGCCAGACATACAGTACAGAGAGGTACACAAGCCATGTGACAGAACATAGATGAATAGAAGCAGGTTAATTTGTGTTATAAGAGCTAATTGAGAAAAAATGTAAGCTAAGACTAAGCTTTCATAAGTAATAATAAGCCTCCGTGTCATTATTTGTGGGCTGGCAGTCCAAGAAAGTCTGACAAGAAAGCTTACTCTATTGAATAGATGATGCTCAAAGAGGACATTTCATTTTTCTGCTCCCTGTTGTGTATGTACTGTGAACAAGTTTTGGATTTCAAACCAGTGGCTAGTCAGCTTGCTCACTTATTCTCCCTTTACTGTCTTTAAGATAAATATGCAACACTGAGAAAAAATGCTGAAATGTTCCAACATGCCAAAATTATAGTTTAGATTTATTTTTTTACATTTCCATTACATTTTATAGAGACTATATTAAAATACAAACTTCTGGATACTCCTTTAGACTTTGACATAGCAGATTCCTAGACAAGTGTAGCCTGGAGATGCATATTTTAAGAAATAGAAGAATCTAATGCACACAGATATGTGACAACTGCTCATTGTAAAGTTGTCCCTGGTTTAGAAAATGTTCCACACTTCTATGAATGGTTTTTGGGTCATCAGTAATAGCAGTATAGACTGTAAATGAAATAAATATTTCCATGCTTTGTTGCAGATGCTTAGAGCTTTCAAAGAAATTCTTTGTTTTTAATTTCTTGGTAAATTGATTGATTGCAATGTATTGGGGGAGTGAAGAAATGAAGACAGAAGCTGTTGCAACTTTAGTAGACTATCTTGATATCATGATGCTTTGCTAACTGCCTCCTTGATTATATATATATATATATATATATATATATATATATATATATATATCCTAAATTCTTCCTCTGAGCCTGCCCAAAGGGTGACCTGGGCAAAGCTTGTGACATCTATAGTCATACTATTCAGGGAAGAAGAGAAATGTATGTAGGTTGTTTCATTTCTTGGGCAAGAATTTGAGTACCATTCTGTGGTACTGAAAATAAGAAAGAATTATGACCCAGGTAGTAAAGCATGATAGATGGCTTGGAGAAGGCCAGTTGGCATTTTTATTTACCCTTTCCCATAACAGAACAACACGAGGGCACTCACTCAATTGGGGGAATCAAACAGCAGCACATTCAAAACAAATGATAGGAAACCTCACAGCCTGTAATGAACTATAAAGACCCTGGCTACAGATTGTCAAGGGAGATTACTGAAGCAATTAAACATTTGTGAGCACATAATGATAGCATTTTACAACCCAAGCAAGTAGAAGAATAAATTCGACAATTTTGGCCAAGGTTGGCTTCTTTTTCTTTAACAGGTATCTGTCTTCCTACTTGAAAAAAATTCAACCTTCAACTAAATACAAAAAGCACTGCTTACACTCAACTAGGTGATGGAGCCACTCTTACCAAGACCCATTAAATCTATGAAAAGAATGAGGTGGTCTCCACAAACAGGTCACCCTCATGCTTCAAGATTGGATGCAAAGAGCTCTTGGGACACAGCAGATTAATGTATTTGCTGCTAAGACTTACGATACACAGCATAACACTAATGATACGCTGCTGTATTTGAAGGGGGATACCATAGACAGAATCTGTAGGTAGATTCCTGGGGCAGGATTCCTTATGCATTCTTCCTCTCTGGGAGGGCTTCACAGAGCATGTTTTTACTGCAGCAGTGAGAAGGAAGGAACACACATGTAGTGCTTCTATCCAGGAATGTCTATTAGGAAGTCAGTACCTCCAGGTTCTATTGGGGATTAGTCTTAAAGGTGCTCTCTCAATAGACCAATATTTTTTCCTCCAGTAAATAAAGTGGGTGTTCAACATAAACAAAACTGTCTGTACAAACAGTCCAGCATGGTGATTCTTCCTTCTCAGCTCAACCTTCCAAGCAGCTCTTTCTAGGGCTTACATTCTCAAAGTTCCTATGTCAATTCTTTTCTCTGTAAGGGTTGATAAAAATGAAGCTATTGAGATTTGGGGATTAGAGGGACTCTCAGTTGTAACTGAAACTGGTGTGCATTGCTCTATATACCATACTATGGGCAATAAGTTACTGAACAGTGTATAAGAGAACAAATCATTCCACTTGCTTTAAGGTAAAGATAAGCATGTATCATCCATTTCTATAAAACTTGGTTTTCTTAATTTTCCCTTTATCAGTTACTTCACCCACTTTGCATTATGACTTACGTATAGTCTGAACCTTGATATTAATTGAACTCCAAATGAGAAAAATTTAGAATCTTCGGAAATCCAGGCCTAATATTTGTTCACTTATTTTATAGCTTTTTTGTGTTAGAACAAATATACTTTCTGTGAAAGGTAACCTTTTAAAATTCTTGATAAACTACTACCATAAACACAGGCATACAAATGTTTCCCAAATTTTCAGTTTTTGAATGTATCATGAGTCTCCAGATCCCATTATTGAAATACAACACTGGATTTATTTCAAGACTGGAGAAGGAACGCCGGTGGATTGATGAAGAAGAGAGTAATGCATTCACTTCCAAGTATGATTAGAATATTAGCTTTGCATGCTGACATAATAAAGGTTTACAAATCTTGATAAGATAATTGTAGTTCAGTACATTCAATAAATGCATTTATCTGACTGGAACCAAGAGGTAACTTGAAGAGCTTCAATAGCTTGTACCATAGTTTGTGTGTGTTCATCTGTGTCTGTGTATACATACATATGTGTGCATGTGAGTGTGGAGGCCAGAGGACAATCTCAACTGTCATTTCTCAGACACTAACCACCTTTATCTGAAAAAAGGGTCACTTGCTAATTTGTTATTCAGCAAGTAGGCTAAGGTGGCTAGCCTGCCAACTCAGAAACCAGGCTAGCTCTGCTATAGATCTGTGATTACCAGCGTGCATTACCATGCCTGACATTTTTTCATATGGCTTTTGGGATTCTACTAAGTCTTCATGCTTGCAAGGCAAATCCCTTACCAACTGACCTATCTCCCAAAGTCCTTGAATCATGTCTTGCACCTAGTTATAATTTGTTGTAAAGTAACTCATTTAAAATGAATGCATGAACTTTTTAAAAGAAAAATTTATACTTCCAAATCTGTTTAAGAATCTGAATGGCTCAAGGTTGAGTTATTCAAAAATCAACATAATATGTTTTGGTTGGGGGATATTTGATCACACTGTGAACCTCGAGTTTGCATTTGCATTAATTAAATAAAATTAACCTTGGTTCAGGAGGCTGCATTAGCAACTAGTTGACAGAAGATAATCATAGAGCATCATGGGGCATCCGGGAGAGATAGAGAGACACAGGAAGTAGTAGGGTGGGATTTGGATTGCACAGCTTTTTCCGGTTTGGCTCAAGCAGAAGCACAAGTCTTTTGGAGACGCCAGCAAGTAGAGAAGGTTAGCTATTTGCAAACCAACCTCTCTAAACTAGCAGGTTTTTACCCCAGCCTTTGATTCTTGTGTCTTACTTATAAATAGAATGACAGAGATTTAGTTAAAGCTACCTTTAGCAGCAGCAACAGAGCCGGAACAGGATTCCCGCCAGGCTGCCATCTGAGCAGCCAGCCACTGCTAGAGAAGCAGGCCTGTAACTGCAGAGTTACAATTGCTGGCTGAAATAGCAGTAGATTAAGGCAATGCTACTGTACCCAAGTTAAAACAACATGTTTCCTTTTCATAAAGCCTACTCATTGAGTACATTTCATTGCCAACTGATCCTTCCCAAACATCCTGATAATATTATTCCATGGTTCAAAATCTTTGAGAGGCTTCTTTCAGCTTGGGAATAAATCTCTAAGTCCTCACCACTATCATCACACCTAATCTGGTCGCAATTTAAGTTTCCAGTTCGGGCCGGGCGTTGGTGGCGCACGCCTTTAATCCCAGCACTCGGGAGGCAGAGGCAGGCGGATCTCTGTGAGTTCGAGGCCAGCCTGGGCTACCAAGTGAGCTCCAGGAAAGGCGCAAAGCTACACAGAGAAACCCTGTCTCGAAAAACCAAAAAAAAAAAAAAAAAAAAAAAAGTTTCCAGTTCAAGAACGAATCAACTGCATAGCCTATGGCAGCTGTGTTGATATTATGTATGTGATTTATTCCACTGTGTCTCTAAGCAAGATAGAACAACTAGATTGGCCTACACCCATCACTATTTACTGAAATTACGCCCATTCTAGGTCTATAGAACATAGTCTTTCATAGTGAATGCTATTCTCACCCCCATTGAGATCTTCCTTAAGCCTGGATAGAGAGGGGTGTTCTTAGGGATTTAGTTAGATAGGTGCTGCTTTCATTGCTTCTGGACAACTCATCAAAGCATTCGCACCACCATGAATCTTCTGAGTCCTTTCATACTGCTTAAGGTGCTCTAGGATAATCCAGTGTCTAACCTTGTCTACAGCCATTACCCTGACAGCTTCTACTGTATGTCTGTCCCATGAAATTCCACATCATGAAAGAATGTTTCCATGTGATGCTCTTCCCTTGTACTCTCATGATGCACCCCCATACTTATCCTTTTGGAGCTTTCCTGAGTACATTAGACAGGCCCTTTGATTATTTTGGTGAGCCAAGTATTCTTTCTCTAAGAAATATGAAATATTTTCTTTTCCCAGTAATGTTGAAATCCATCCTCAATTATTGATCAGAAGGCCCTAAGCAAAGACCAGATTGAATAAGCATGAAAAGCAAATATCAGGTGTGGTCTTATGTTAGTCCTCCAGGCAAAGGAAGAAAGGTTTGCTATGGCAAAGAGATGAGGAATGTTTCTGTCAGCCATTGTGTTTAGGGTAATTTAGGGATTAAAGATAACTCATGCTCCTCAGTCAAATGCTTCAGTTTAGACCACAGTTACCGTGCCCTAACTTAAGAGTTTTGATGCAAGATCTTTATTCAGGATAGATATTCAGTTTCCTTCACAACCCTGCTAACTTTACAACTAAATAGTGGGGATGAATTTCAGTCTTATTTATTCACTTTCTTGCTGTAGGAAACAAAATGCTTTTAAGCATCACTGTGTATTTCTTTTTTTTTTCTTTTCTGGCATTTTAAAAAGGAAATTTTGAAAGAAATTGCTTTGGAATAAAGTCAATCTTTTCCAAAATCCTTATAATTATTGCTAAACTCTCAGTACTGGCTTTTATGAATTACTACATAAACTATTGTTTTGGATTTCAGTGTTACTTCACTACATGCCATCATAGGTTACCATTTTAATAATTTTGTTGCCTCAATATGAGACAGAGGAGAAGAGGATGAACTCACTTTTCCCCAGGTCAATGATTTGCCTGCATAAGGCCATAATACTACCTGGTGCCACTTGCTGCTGCTTATACCTACTGATTGTGGCTGCTCACTGCTGCCAAACACAAAGGGATGTTAAAGCTGTTAGAGACTTGTCCATAGTTTATACATTGGGAAAAAGCAAAGGAATCATTGGCTAGCTGATTGGTGACAAGTATGCAGAGAGGTTTTTATACTCGGTTACTGGAGCACCATTGAGGAAATTTTATTTGTTTGAGCAATGAATGATCTTTTCCTAGAGTCCCACAATTTGATGCAAGCTGGTTTGTAAGAAGTTGAGAGAACACAGGAAGACATACTGCAAAATTTTAAAATAATGGATTTCCCCCTTTATTATCTATAACTTTTTTGTTTGTAAGTGTATGACTCACAAAATGTTTATATCAATTAGGATGGCCCTAGAAAGTTTTATTTACTAACCACTTTGAACGTTCTGGAGAAAACAAAAATGAATAAGCTTAATAAAAATTAAATTTCAAAATAAATGTGAATAAATACAAATACACATGTCTGTTTTCTGGTAAATCTATTTTGCATGAATGTCTATTTTATAATTGGAAGAGATATTTCTGAAGCAAGCAAAGTTAGAAAAATTGTAAGGAAACATTTGTTCCTTTTCTTCATTATTCTGCCAAGTTCTATTAAATGAGAACCATGTCATCTAGGAAACATTAAATTCTTGTTTTTGTCCTTCTCAATGACTCCTTCTGCCAAAGAGACAAGACTTGGATGTTGAGCAAGATATAGAGAAGTCCTCAGAGATCCACCCCCTCCATGTTGTCCTGATGGAAACATGAAGTATAATCACTCTCTCTGACTAAATACTCATCTTTTCTGTGATAACAATGGTGCTGATTGTGGAGGTTTGTCTGGTTGGAAAGGCAAAGTATAGTTTGCTGTCTTTTGAGTGTGCACCTGAATGGGTGAATATTATCTTTGTTTGGAAACGAGTTAAGCAAATCTCACCCTGAGTGGCTCCTATATCTGAACTAAAATGTCTCAAGAACAAATTAGAAATTCTGTACTCAAGCTGTTCTATACTTACAGAAGAGGAAAGTGCTTATAGCTATATTGCCAGTTTACAAACATCAAGTAGTCTTTTTCATATGCATTTAACAACTGGTAGTTAACGATGTGGGAATTTTAGTACTACTATATTTTTGGTCAGGAAAGTCAAGTGACTATCAAATGCTTAGATTAACTTAATGAATGCTTTCTTTCATGACATCAAAAACTGTTACACCGAAGTATAAAACCTGTACATGTCAACGGGTACCATGTCACATTTTGATATAATGCATATACTATATAGTCTTCAAGTCAGGTTAAATATTTCTATCTACTAAATGTTCTTATACATAACATTCAGAAGTCTTTTCCTCTGGATTATAGAGAAATATTGTCTATATTATTGTCAAACTACCCAATGGTCTTGAACAACTTAATTAAATTCTACCACTGAACTATATCTCTAGCAGTGTAGTCCACTGATTTTGGGCAAAGGTGCTAAAAACACTGGAGTAACATTGAGAAAGGAGAAATGTTTTCAACACATAGTGCTGGGGAAAATATGAATTCTCGTGTAGAAAAATGAAACTTGACCCCTATCTTTTCCTAATCACTAAATGAACTAACATGGATTCAAATATTTAAATCTAACACAAGTACTGGAAGAAAATAGAGGAAAATACATTAAAATATTAGAAAGGGCAAAGATTTGGGTTTTGAGGTTATCACATTGCACGCATAAGAAGTGAAATAAAAAAATAGATAAAATTCCAGCAACCTTAAAATTTTCTATAGAATAAAAGGAAACATTCCTCAGAATGAAGAGACAATCTACAGAGTGAGAGAAAATGCTTTCAAAGGATACATTTTCTAAAGGGTTGATATAAAGAATATATAAGGAACTCAAAAAAGTTAATAGTAAAAGAAAGATAATCCAATTAAAGCCCAATTTAAAAATGGACAATTAACCTAAATAATATCTTTAAAAGACACACAGATGCATGAAGGTAGATGAAAAGGGTTCAGTGTCACATGAGAGATACAAACATTTTAGGACCCTGCTTCATGTAAGTTTGAATGTCCATATATTTTCCAAATATCTCTGGAATTTTGTTCATCAGAGAAAATTATAACATGCTCATTTTATATATATATATATATATATATATATGTGTGTGTGTGTGTGTGTGTGTGTGTGTGTTGAATACAAAATTGTCTGAAATTCTGTTAACAAGTATAGAAATATTTGGCTTTCCTTTTTTCATTTATCTCTTAAGAAAAATGATGATAGCAGTTCAGGGTTGAGTACTTGTGACACCAATCTCCTATCGTTTCACAACTTCATTAATAACTTCTAAGATCAGGGTTAAATATATAATATCAATGATATTTTTCTATTCATAGCAGAATTTTAAAATACATTATAAGTTTCAGACCCGTCCAAATATAAATGGTCTAAAAATCTCACCATAAATGGGAATGTCATCAGGAATACAGTAACTTCTCCACTAATACATTCTTCAGAATGGTAACTAAGACTTATTTGACAAAATTATCTCCTCAGGCTACTAAAACGAGGCATTATTTTAAATCCTATGAGCGTTTCAGTGTTTGATGTTTTTAGAGTTGTGATTATATCTTTACCACTTTTTCTCTCTCTCTTTTCCTACTGGTTCTTTATCACAATCTCATATAGAAGACAACATCCTGGCTTACAGAGTTGTTTTCTAGTGCTTTTTGTCTGTGTCCCTTCTTCCCCCATGGGAAGAAAAGCTAGTAGAAAAAAACCTGTCATGTCACTGTTAGATGCCACTTTAGGTGTCATAGTTTACACAGAAAATCATAAATGAAACTAAGCAAAAGTGATACTTCTATATTGACTTTTGTGACTCTGAAATTGTATATTGAGGTTTTAGTTCCCTTGTGTAAGCAATCAAAAGGACCAAAGCCCTTGTCAGGCCGCTCAAGGAGACGCAGAACTGTTTAAGATCACCATCAACTAGTATGTTTTTATCTTCATTGTTGATGGATAGATGGTAACAATACGAATCACAGAGCTTGGGTGGGAGGATGGTTCAGTGGGTAAAGTATTTGCTGCATGAGTGTGAGGACTCAAATCAGATTCTCAGAACCAAAGTAATGCTAGACTTAGTAGCACAGCTGTAATCCAGTTGCACATCTATTAGTAGATAAGACACAGTAATATGAGACTCCCCTTGAAGCTTGTTGGCCAGCTAGTCTGATGTATACAGCAGTAAACAAGAGATCAGACCCTGTCTCAAATGAGATGGAAGGTAAAGGAAGAAACCTGAGGTTGTCCTCTGACCTTCACATGTATGAGGTCATAATGGAGTGCCCCCTCAAACACACACACATGCATTTGCACAAAGATTAAAACAGAAGGCACAGAGCTAAAAAAAAGTAGAGGTTGTTGGTATCCCTACAATACCACTCTCATAGAAACTGCTTACTATTAGCATATTTCTTGTGATTGAAGGTTTTGTTTTGTTCACAAACTTCATTTAGATGGATCTTGGAATGTTTGATCTTTTGTGACTGGTTTAATCTTCTCAACAAACTGTTTTTGTAGAATCATGCATATTGTTGTAGGGATCATTTGTTTATTCATGTTTATTGCTGAGCTGTAGCCAATTATGTAAATATATTACAATTTGTTTATATCTTCTTTGGTTGGTGGGCATTTTAACAGCATTTGGCTATTTTAATGAAGTGTAGGGATAACCCTTTTACAGATATATTTTATTGTTCTTGGATAAATACCTAGGGGTAAAAGGGCTGAGTAATAAATAAGCACATTTCTTTGTATGAGATTGCTGCTTTTAAAGTAGGTATTTTATACATTTCATGAACAATATCTGAGAGTTCTAGTTGCCTGGTCCATCTCCCTTCCTACTTCAGTCACTGCTAGTCATTTTCGTCTTGGCTGCTATGGTACACAGCAGTTATCATTCATTGTGATTTTTATTTGAGTTTTCTGTGTGTACTGTTCTTTGCTGCTGGCCGTACAGATGAGCTTCTGTTAAATAGATGTTTTAATTTTATTTTCAACTTTGAAAACTGTGGCTATCTGCTTATCAAATTGCAGTTCTTTTTATATATTTTGAAAAATATTTTTAGAAGATATACGCATTTGGAATGTGTATGACCACTTTATAGCTTGCCTTTTAATTCTTTTCAAAATGTCTTTTAGTAAAGATGGGTTTGTAAGAAAAGAGAAGTTTATCTGCAATTTAAAACCAGGAACACTTAGCTACTAAAAAAATTTTTTTAAATGGGATTTTTTTTTTAAAATAACAAGTAAAAAAATGTCCTGAAAGTGAGTCCAATGAGTTCATATCTTTTGTGACATTATTTTCGAGTGTCATAGGAAACTTCTCAGTGGCTGGTATTCTTAGAAACATTGAGGATGAATATAGAAGCTAAGTGGAAAATGCCATTGCAGGTAGCTTTTTGGGACGATGCCAAATTGAAGACTTTGGATATTGTGTCTCTGGGTGGGAAATGAAACTCGGGGTAAATTTAGCCCAAGGGGGCTATCGTATTGGAGCCAAATCTGGCAAGGTTTGCGGCAGGGCACTATCAGGGAAGCATGCTTGTAGAACTGATAACTTTGGGTCTTTGCTGCTGATATGGCATCCTACACTGATATGAGACAGGCAAGGTAAGGTAAATTCTTTATGAAGCTGATGCAGTTTAAGTTTGGGGTCCTTGTCTCCTTCTGAGACCTTGAGAGGGGACCTCGTTATATGTTAACCTGACCCTCTACTCTTTACAAAGACAGAAAAAGAAGAGATTCAAATTACAGCATATTAAGGCCACAATCTTTCCCATTATGATTTCCTCCTTTTTTTACTTTTCCCCATTTATCGGTTAATTTCGAGTGTTCTCTGTGTTTTGCAAATTAAGCAAGAAAAGTGGAAATGCCACTACATTTATTTTTCTGTTTCAAGGATTATATTTATGAGGCTCACAGGTATCCAAGTTTAACTACTCACTTGTTACTTATCTTGGTAGAGAGAAGACTTCTGGCCATAGTGCTATCATCCAATCTATCACTGTCTCTGGTGTTGTGACAGTACAATGAAGGACCCAGAGGTTATACTGTGGTGTTACAGTGGTGATATTTTTTATCCCACATCCTACTATCACATGCATAATGGAGAAAAAAGATGATCTGGAGTATAAAGGCCAGAAACTAGTCTGTGGAATAGCACTTGGTGTTCCGAAAGGCAAAAGCCTAAGTGATGGATCCAGCTTTTGTCGATACTCAAAAATTGTTTCACATTTGTGAGAAAGATGATCAGCAATGTACATAGAACAAGATTCAAACAAACTTTGATGTTTTGTTTTCATTGAAATGATATGAAATAAAATAAAAATGTATATTTCTAAGGCATAGGACTATATAAATATTACAAAAGTGTTTGCTTTTGTGTAGCAGTAGGTTTTATATGTCCCAATATTTGAGACTTTGATTAAAAATTTTTGACATTTCTTATTCTGAGGGAATTCAGCCATCCAGCCAAAGGGCAAACGATGTTGTTGAAACAGAGGAGAAAAGCATGTTTTAAAAAAAGATGTGCTGTGCACAAAGTTTCCAAACATGCTCATTAGCACTAAGTTGATTCATGTACTCTGAAAATGACCAGATTCCATAATTATGTGGCTCAGTCCTATGAGGTGATGTCTTCCATTCATTTGCTTCTTGTTTAAACTCTTTACAGATTTTAATTAATTTTTAAAAATAACTAAATCAATAAGGCACTTGAGCTGATTAATAATCTCGTTAATGGAGAGAGGTGGTCATATAAATATATTACAAAAGGTTAAATTTTTGCTCATTTGAAACAAATTGTTCATGTAAATAAGGATAACAGGCTCAGAGAGTATCTGAACAAGATCAACTTACTACTGAGCATGATGCTTTAAAAACTCTTTAGTGTTAGTCACTCATAAGAGTATGTTAGGTACTCTGCATCCTTGAATTTTTATTGCATTTATACATTTGTGTGTGTGTGTGTGTGTGTGTGTGTGTGTGTGTGTGTGT
>CABHPP010110878.1:6973-51255 GCA_902168425.1 Peromyscus attwateri | reverse complement strand
CACACACACACACACACACACACTCACACACACACACACACACACACACACACACACACACATTAATTTCTTTTCCATCTATCTGTTGGCCAACATCTAGGCTGATTCCATGCCATGGCTATCATGAATAGTGCTTCAATAAACATGTATCTGAAGATATCATTATAGTGTGTTGCTATGGAGTCCTCTGCATGTGTTCCCAGAAGTGATACAGCTGGCTTATATATTAGTTTTATTTTTAGGTATTTTTCTGAGAAACTTTCCACACTGATTTCCATGATGGTTAGACCAGTTTACATTCCTACCAACAGCACATAAGTGTTCCCTTTGCATCACATCCATACCAGCAATTGTTGCTTGTTAAGTATAAATGTTGGATTGGAGTCAGATGGTATTTTAATGTAGTTTAATTTGCATTTCCATGATGACCAAAAATGTTGAATATTTTTTCATATGTTCATTTCAATTAGTTCATTTATTGATTAGATTGTTGGTTTTTTTGTTATTTAAGGTTTATGAGTTCTTTATATGTCCTATATATTACTTCTATATATATGTGGTTATGTGGATATAGAAATATAAATATTAATATATTAATATTTTTCTACACATAAGTTTTCATTTTTGTAATCAATTTGGCAATTCTCAAAAATATTAAGACTTATTTCAAAAGCTTTCAAAAAGTTTAATTTTTGAAAAAAACACATTTTAATTAAAAGTAGATTCTTCTCTCATATAATATATCCCGACCACAATTTCCCCTCCCTTAACTTCTCCTAGCTCTCCACACACACCCCTTTTCCCCAAGATCCACTCCACCTCTATCTCCCTTCAGAAAATATCAGGCCTCCAAGAGACAATAACCAAACATGACAAAACAAGATACAATAAGACAAGGCAAAAGCATTCGTATCAAGGCTGGACAAGACAACCCAATAGGAGGAAAAGAGTCTCAAGAGCGGGCAAAAGAGTCAGAAACACATCTGCTCCCACTGTTAGGAGTCCTACAAAAACACCAAGCTAACAGCCATAACATATACACAGAGAACCTGCTGTAGACCCATGCAGGCCCCATGCTTCAGTCTCTGTGATCCCATGTGAGCCCTGCTTAGTTGATTCAGTGGATCATGTTCTCCTGGTGTCCCCCATCCCCTCTGACTCCTACAATGTTTCCTCCCCCTCTTCCATGGGATTCCCTGAGCTCAAAGGGGAGGAACTCCATGGATACCTCCAATTTAGACTATCTCTCCCCATAATGTCTACCTGTGGGTCTGTATCCACTCCCATCGCTGCTGGAGGAAGCCTCTCTGATGACTACTGGTCAAGGCACCGATTTATGAGTATAGCAGAATACCATTAGGAATAATTTAATTGATTTTTTTCCAGTCCTGTTTAACACTATGTGCTGGCTAGTTATTTGTCAACTTGACCCAAACCAGAATCTTCTGGGAAGAGGAAACCTCAATTAAGAAAATATCTCCATCAAACTGGCCTATGGACATATCTGTGGGCATTTTCTTTGTCAATGATTGATGTGTGAGGTTTAGCCCACTGTGGGTGGTGCCACCCGTGGGTAGGTGGTCCTGAGTTTTATAAAAAAAATAAAATAAAGCTGAGCATGCCATGATCCAGTAAGAGACATTCCTTCACAGTCTCTTCTTTCATTTCCTGCCTCCAGGTTCCTACCTTGGATTCCTGTTCTGGTTTCCCTCACCAATGGGATATAAGCTGTAAGATGAAATAAACCCTTTCATCTCCAAGTTGCTTTTGGTCATGGTCTTTATCACAGCAATAGACAGCAATATAGGATACCTCATCTGTGGGCTTTTGCTGCAGTGTTATCAGAACTAGCCAGAGCAGGCCAGATCTCTGAAGCTGTGAATATCTGCTTGTTATTCATGGCTGGAGCTCTCCCCATAGGGAACAGTAAGTGAGGGATAAGGTAGTTTGCTGTGAGGAAGAAACCTCAGCTTGAGTGCCTGAAATACTACAGGAGTCCATGTCTTCTGTATGGTGCCTTCCATGGAGTACATAACTAGGTGCATTTTTTTTCCAGATGCTCCAAGAACTCAGGCCTTTTGATGTTGTTACATTGAAAAGTCCCAGGATTTTTCTCTTCTCCCAAAGATTTTTTTTCTGGGTGTGTGTGTGTTTGAAACTGTGTAGTCCTGACTGGTCTGGAACTTACTTTGTAGACCAGACTGGCCCTGAACTAAGAGAGATCCCCCTGTCTCTGCCTCTCAAGTGTTGGGAATAAAGGCATGGGCAACCACACCAAGCATCTACAAGATTTAAAAAGGGTCCTTGATCATCTTATCAAAAAGAAACTTAGCAAATAGTATTTTTTTCTAAGCATGTGATACAGACCACCTGTGCTCCCATTTATGTGGTGATAGCCACACTCACCTGGTCACAACTGGCTATAAAAAGGCTAAGTGACAAGGAGTTCTAGATTCCCATGAGAACTTGAAAAGTGTGTTCTTGAACTAGAGAGATGAAAGGAAGAATGGATGCTTGGGACAACTGGTGGTTTCTGTCACTGACAGTAACTGTGATGATACAGTTACTATATAAATGAATGCTCAGAGAAACACAGTGTACTTGTGCATTCTCATGTGCTGTGAGATTATTCTTACATTCTTTAATAGCAATTAATGGAAGGAGTTAATGGGCAGCAGTCTTTCCTCCAAAGGAGAAATCAAACATGCAAGAAAACTTTAAGTAGTCTGTTTAAGGTAATCAAGTAATCACAAGAAAGTTTCTTGGTATTTTGAATCTTATTAATAATAAATAATAAATCAGATTTTAGAAATATTATAATACATAGAAATTCTATTGAGAATTTAACATATATTTTCCTTTCCATCTTCCCCTGGTTCCCAGCTTATTAAATTTAAACTAATGAAATATCTTTTCAATCATCTTTTATGGTAGTTTTATTTCTTGCTGAAAATCAGAGTTATACATTTTACTGATTGTAAAGTAAATGAAAAGCTAAGAAAGCTTTCCAAATGTCAAGGCTCATTATTGATTATTAAATCCTGCTGTAAAAGCTGTGTGTCACAGTCTGTGACATCTGCTTCCTCAGGCACACTGTAGATGAGGGGACCAAGTTAAGTCCCATGTTATAAGGTGTGTTTTCCATTGCGAGCTCCAAGTTGCAACACTGTCCCACTGTAAGAAGATCAAGCCATCTCTTCAGGCATTTGAGACATACAACTATAATGGAGCTATGGCAGTGTCAACATAATCTGTGCATGGTCTCTGGGGTCTCCAGTACTCACAGTGACCCATGGTCAACATCTTTCAGATCATGGAATTTTTAAAAAGATATCAAAGGAGATAACAGGCTTTTCTCAGCTTTAGTTTACTCTCCAAATTCACACTGTCCTTCCATGAGATGCTAAAATCAGTGAGACTCTGCTTTCCTTCTGAGCGCTTGCATGAAGCAGACACACTTTTGTCCTTTCCTTGTGCCCAGTGCACAGGCATCACACAGTTTGTTTTCTTACTAGAAATGACTATAAAAATACAGCCCTCCATCTCTCCACAGTGACAGATAAGAAGTCCTGAAACACCATTAATAATTAATGGGCAGACAAGATGAAACTCTGGTTGCTCAGACTGCTGTCTCCACATAATCTGTATTTTATACAAAAACAGAAAGAACTCAATGGAATTTTAACTGTGACCGGATAAAAACTGCCAGCAAAGTGTGATAAGGAAAGTCTAATGTGTATATTAATCATGTTTATAGCTCCTCATTTGTTGATATATTAGCCTAAACTCCCTTTAAAAATACATTTTTGACCAACACTAGACTCATTTAATGCAACCAAGCCCCAAATAAGGGCCAATCAAGGTTCCTAATTTTCATTAATCAAAAATAATTAATCTGTTTCATAAGTCAAGGAACAAATGGGTTAAGAATTTTAGCATGAAGCAAGAAGCATTACCAAAAGAAATCTAGAAAAGTTGATGCCTGATGTAAACATGCCATCGTGTGTTTATAGCTTGAGCTAACATTTGGCACTTTTATTGTCCAGATTGTTTTTCTAGATGTAATGAACATATAATATGACTCAAAGCGAGATACAATTTATTCTTGAGCAGTGTAGACTTCAAAAATGATGCATTTTTATTTTCTCTGGATCAGTTAAAACAAAAAAGATTACAAATCTGGGGTGGGGAATGGAGTGTTTCTAGAGATATCTGTATTTTTGTGGTAGGAAGCCTAAGAAAATAAGACTTGGTTTATTCTAGAAGAAAAAGAGCTGTGAAATTGGGGTCGTTGAACAAAGTCAAAATACAGAATCTAAAACTTAAAATACTTTTTGGTTGTACATGTTCAATGATCCTTATAAGTTCTACCCATTTGTATGCTAAATTTTTCACAAATGTCAAAATTGACTGAGAAATGATAGGTGAGACTGTTGAAGAAGCAAAACAGTACATATAAATGTAGTTGAACACCCACTGTTTAGGCTGGTTTGTTACAGGTTCACATAAATGTAGAACTTTATAACTTTGATAGGAATCTATTTTTTGTAGCTTTATACTAAAATAAATTCGAATAAGACTTAAGAAGTCAGAGTATAAAAAGGTCTAGGAAAAAAAAGCTCACAAAAATGTTAAAAAAGGCAATGCTGAAGTTCCAAGAATGATAACCTGAAGATATGTAAGTTCCATTTGTTATTGCATAGATGATTGCTCTGGTGGACTATACTAACTAAAAGAGTCATGGTGTACTGTAGGCTGCAGGAAAGAGGAACAGGGCCGCCTGAGTTCAAGTCACTCCATCATCACTATTGAGAAAGGAAGTCACGATTATTTTTAACCAGTGGCTAATTAATATTGCCAGGAGCCTCATTTTTAAAAAGATAATACATTACTAGTAAATTTAGCAAAATGATATAAGCCAACATATCCTTGGACTCTTAGCTGCCAGGTCATCTAAGGCTTGCACGTGTTGTGTCATTAATAAGACCCAAGGCACTGAGACACATGACCTAGGTAGGCAAACTCTTCACCTTCTATGAGTTTATTTATTTACTTGCAATGAGGGAATTATAATACCTGGACTGCTGGCACACAAGAATCTAGTGGGGTTTTATTTTTAATGAGAAAAGGTGAGAAAGGGGGTCTGTGGAACTATAAAAACCACACAGATGTGAGGTGTAATTATTAAGCTGTAGGGTTTCTCACCTTCCTATAACGATTCCTAACAACCCAGGATTAAAGCTGGAACTGTGGCCTCCAAACTGAAATTCATCCCCCCAAATCCTCCATTAGCCTATGACCAACATTTCCTAAAACAAGATCCAAAGACTACTTGCTCCATGGAAAATTAAATTAGCCAGGGTTATTACAAAGAAGAGTTCTGTTGGGAGATCAGTTTGGGAAACAGATTTCCCTCTACTACAGGACTTTCCTACAAGTGAGTCTTTGAGGACCTTTAAAGTACAAAGGAGGAACTTCCAAATGGACAAGCAGAGGATGGAGTTTCCCCAAACTTCCTTGATGCTGGGAACTGAAGCTACTCATTTGGAGGACCTAGGGAGATGGCTTGGTTAGTAAGGTGTTTGTCATCTAAACACGAGGACCTGAATTTGAATCCTCAACATCCACATAAAAACCAAGCACAGAAGCATGTGTCTGTAACTCTAGCACTAACTCAAGGGACGAAGACAGATGGATTCCTGGGACTAGCTAGCCAGCCAACTAGTCAGTCAAATGGGTGAGCTTCAGATCTAGTGAGAAACACTGCCTCAAAAAATAAGGTGGAGAGAGAATTAGCAAGACACCCAATGTCGACCAATGGCTTCTACATTAATGTGTACCCCCCTTGTGAGCATGTATACACGTATGTAGAGCATGGGGAAAGGGAGGGAAGCAGCGCAAGAGAGAGACAGAGACAGATAGAGAGAGAGAGATAGAGGCAAAGAGACAGACATACACAGAGAAACAGAGAGGCAGACATTCATTTGGATATACAGAGAGACAGACATACATTTGGAAAATAAATAACATTTGTACTTTTTGGACTATACACATTGAAGACAGGTGACACACTGGTTTCCAGTTCTCTTAGGGCTCACAGTGCTAACCCTGAGATCAGTTATCCTAAAAAACAAAATGTAAACCTTGTGATTCTGTTTAAAATATCAATTCCAGAGCCTTCTTTACAGAAGAGAAGAGGACAGTGGTGGTTCTGTGCTTTCAATGGCTCATTACCATAATATGTGCTTCATATACGACCACTCTGTGCTTTTAGACTTGGGAAAGGCAAGCTCATTCTTGCAAAGCTCTGGGTAGATTAGTTCTGCTGCACAGTCTCTGTCCACTTCAGCTGATGACCACTTCACTTTAGCAATCTGTAAAGATTGTTGAGTATATTGATTTTCTGATGTAATGCTCAGCTTTTTATAAAAAAAGAAAAGCAAAAAGACCATAGAGGCATCCCCTAATAAGCCAAAGTACAAGCATGTCTCTATATGAGTTATTTAACAATCAGAATTGATATACCTGGAAAGGAGATGCTTAGCAATTACCTTGCTAGTTGTAAATGGAAATGGGGAGAAGATTAAACACTCCTGCTGGACTTCAGCTATACTAAAGTGCAGTAATACTGTCTAAAACTAGCTAGGGCACCTCTATGGTATTACAAACACAACAAGATGTAAGTAAGAATGGTTTGAGTCTAACCTGGAAAGTGAGTCTTAGGCTATTTCCTTTGCATTATCCATTGATGCTCTCACTTATATATGAATGAGCAGATGCTTCGTGTGAGTGTACACGCAGAGAGGAGGGGCATATATTTTTCTTTTCCTGTTGCTTTAATAAAATCCCCCAGATAAACGCAACTGAGGAGAGAGGGTGTTTAATCTAGCTCACAGTTCAGAGTACAGTCCACCATGGTGGGGAAGTGAGTACAGCTAGAATCTGCAGAAACTGGTCTTATTACATTCAGTCAGGAGAAAATAGCAAGGAAGAGTTCCTTTTCTTCATTTACACAGTACAGGAGCCCAGTCAGGGAATGGGCAGATTTTCCCATTGCAACTAATGTGATCAAGAAAGCTTCACATAGGCAGGGCCAGCAGTCTGACTCCAGCTGATTCTGATTCTGCAGATTTGCCGATTAACAGTAACCATTCCAAGGCATATGCATAACACTCTGTAGCACTAAACGGTTCTCCTCAAGTTTAGGTTCTTTTATACATTTTTTCTCAAAATAATATGAAGACTATTGTGTGTCTGTAAGACTCAAATGAGAAAAAAAATGATGTCTTTAATTCAGCTGGCTCTAAGCAGTTTGTTATCAGCTATTTGCTCCAGCAAAATCAACCTGACAGGTGAGTGTCTCATGCTGTTTCTGCACCAGAGAGGAGAGCCTGGGCTCGAGGATCAGTTTACTTGTGTTTGCAACCTTACCTTTGTACTTAATGACTCTTTGAGCTTCGGGGATTTTTTTTCCCCATTACATGGAATAGTAAAGATCCACCTGCTACATGAACCAGCAGAGAAATGCACAGTGCCTGCACAGGCTAAGACTACATAGTGATAGCCGTGACCTTCTTAGCTACTTTTAGCACTGAGCCTTGTCTTACAGCTCTCCTCTCTACATTGCCTCCCTCATTTAGAAAAGAACTGCTCATGAAGAAAGAAACATGATTTGAGGAAGCTGAAAGAACAGGCATATTACATGGATTTGAAGATGTTAAACTTCTATACTTAAGATAATTCTGAGCAGAATAAGATTCTTGGCGACACAGTTTTGCCTCATAATTCTGAACCTCTGAGAGTCACAGTGGGCTTCTTAGTCCCGGAAACTCTGCCCTTCCCACTTAGCCCTTTAAGTACCTATTTCAAATGTTATTTTGGAACGGATATCAAGAACTTGGATGTACAGCACACAATAATAATCATCATCATTATTGATTATTATTATCAATAATATTAATGATTATTATTATTTGTGGAATTGCTATACTATTGTCTGACTTTACGAATTGTATCTTTTGGTCCCACCCCAAAAGAAAGGTGGTGATGTATGCCCTTTACCAGCTGAAAGTAAAGTTGCTACTGTGAAAAATGTGGTGTGTGCTGACAGTTATGACTTTCATGCTGGTGTGTGATGCAGATGTTGCTGGACTGTGTGCCAGGAGGAGATACACTCACTGGCTGCACTTTTAACCCAACGATAAGTGGGCAGTTGAAAGCCCAGTGGAAGAATGAGAGCCACAAATATTTAACCTATCACTTCTCCCCTACATCTGATGATGGAAGGTTTTATCTTAAAGTCTATGTGAAAGAAAAGTAAGTTGCCTGGGTCTACACATTAGGATTTGCAAAAGCGTAATTTGTACTTTCTGCTTGATTGATGTGGTTGTGATGGGTTAGAGATTTGGGGCATGAGAATGAGATAGGGAGAACCTCCAACTGTCTGTGTCAGAGGCGGTGAAAGTCAAGTGTAGGAAAAGTTTCCTGGATCTGCACATTGCCTTATGAACCTAGGCTTCACCTTGTAGGACCAGAATATGCTTTTGTTCCTTTTTGTCCAAAGCTAAATATATCCCAGTCTTGTGAAAGTTTAAATGTGACTTACCAAGATCCATTTATGGGTCATAGAAATCAATTTAATGTCTAGGAATCAGATAAAAATAGAATGGAATAGGATAAGGCACAAAGCATATGATGGAGGTTAGAGTTGGGAAATTTTATTTCAGTTACATGTATGTTTATGACTTTGTATCCCATTTTTTAGAGGTTTTGAAAACTATTAACTAATACATAGTATGTCTGTGTCCATTTATAATTCATGTTGCTAAATAGCACGGTGAGATATATCCTCTCCATCTCCAGGTTGCTAGTTGTTCCTACATCCTTTCTGTGCACTTTATTGAGCTGCCCATCCAGTAGCTAATGCAGATAATAGCTAACATTTACGGAGCTCTTATCTGTTGTTACGTGGTGTGCTGAGGGTTTTATATGTATTTGAATCCTTCAAACAGTCTATGAATTAGATACTCTTTCAGTATCTCCTTATCTGGGGTTTCACTTTCTGGTGGTTACCCATGATAAACCACAGTGTTTACTCCGTTAACTGGAAAAAAATCACAACTGAACACTGTCTAAGGTTTAAATTACACACCACTGAAACAGGCCATCCCATCCTAACTGTCCTGGGACAAGAGTCATCTCTTTGTCTAGTGTACACACACCCCACTTGCCATCCACCTGTTAGTCACTTAGTTATTCTCATGGCTATCAGATCAACTATCTCAGTTTCACAGGGCTAGTGTTTGAGTCACTCAACAAAGTAGCCTAATGTTAGGCCAGAATGCTTATGTCAGTCACTTCCCTTCTTCCATCATTCTCTTCACCTCAGCTCACCATGGATGGAGGCTGTGTATCATCTGATACCATCACAGAAAAGATGTGTACAGTAAGTTTAAAAGAGAGACCGCGTTCACATAACTTTCATTACAGAATGCTGTGGTGATTGTTCTATTTTATTAGTTATTGTTGTTAATCTTACACTATACCTAATTTATACATTAAATGTTGTCATATGTGTTTCTATAGGAAAAAACAGTATATTCCATTTTAGTCACAACTTTAAGGATCCATTGGGGGACTTGAAGTGCGTGCCCAACAGATAATGGGGCAACTGTATGTAATTATTTGACTTTAAAGGATGAGGAAGCTGAGAACAGAGAAGTTCAAGAAAAACCAACTGTTCAATGTCACTCAGCTAGAGAAAGGAAGAGGTAGAATTGGAAACTGGTCAGCTTGGTTGCAGAGCCCTCACCTGACAGTTATTTCGAGTCTGTCAGTCTTTTCACGTTGCTGTGAGAAAAAGGTCACAAGCCAGGTGGTTGATAAACACCAGAAATGAATCCATATGGTTCTAAAGGGTGGGAAGCCCAAGAGCAGAGCAGCCTCAGGCTTGGTGTCTGGTGAGGGCCCATGTCTTCATGCAGAGAATGTTTTCTGTGTGCACTCTTATGGTAGAGTGACTGAGCTTCCCTGGGCCTCTTGTATAAAAGCAACAATCCCCAGACTTTTATGACCTAACACCTCCAAGACATTCTACGTCTTATAAATTTGGGAATGCAAACAATGACTATAACAGAGTCTAAAGCTCAAAGGACTAATGCGTCTCTTTGTTTCCAAAACCATTTCTTCTGTGCTGCCAGCCAAGGATGTCAAAAGCTCTTCTTGCTTCAATATCCCCAGTGCTCTCAAGATAACACACTGACTAGGTTGAACCATCTGGAACTGCTGATATTTGCTAACATTTGAACTATATTGCCAGGATTTTCCTATAGCTCAGCCTAGTAGACCTTTCTATGTGCAGGTATGTAGTAAAGAATAAATAAGGTATTTTCTCCAGGCTCAACAAATTTATAATCCAGGAAGTGGGGGAAATGGGCCTTTAGAATCATTTGTCTTTCATGTTTCAGTTCTTCCTTATTGGATTTTCACAGGACCAGGTTTGCCAGAAACTTGAATGATAAGATGAAAGAGCATTAGAATTGGCAAGGATTTTATCAGCTATTTAACTCAACTAATAGTACATATGAGGAAAGTGAGCTCTCATGAGATGCAGTAATTCATGTTAAGGATAAACTACTTACAGTTATGAGACTAGAATTCATGTCAGTGGTTTTTGTTTTGGTTTGGTTTCCAGTCTTTAAGAGTTTTGATTTCATTGAAGTAATTACCTGGAGGTAGATTTAAAATCCTAGAGTGTGTGACTCTTTTATACTCTGCCCCCGCTGACCACTAAAAATTCAGAAAACCCAACTTAAATCCCACTGCCAGTGATTACAAGTTGGCCTTATAAACTGCACATTCTCTTTCCCATGCAGAGTCTAGCCACTCATATATGTATATATGCAAACAAATGTACATTTGGGTACAGTAGAGCATGAAGAAAAGGGACCAAAAAAAAAAAAGGTAAATATAATGAGATGAGGAAGAAATGCAGGTAATGGACAGGAGTTATGAATGAGGATATAAAGTTAATTGTTTTTAGATCTAATTCCATCACAGATTTGGTGGTGAATAAAATAATTCTGTCATGGATATTTTTGGTGGTTAATAATATATGTTTGATACTGAAAATATAAAATATAACGTGAAGCTTCATAACTTCCATCCCAAATGCCATGTCCAGCTGTATATAAATCATAGGCATTTCAAGTGATTGGAATGTTTTTTGTTCCTTCATAGTTTTTCTATTTTTCTCACTAAAAAGGAAAGGGCAGTGATATTTCAAGGAGCATGCTACCAATCTTGCCACCTATTCTGTCATCAGGAGATTGTAGAATGAAGGCAAGATGGCTCCCAGAAACCTTTTTGGACAGCTGTTCCTCCCAAAGCCAGAGGTTTGGAGCTTTCCAGGCGATAACTCCCTAATTAGTTGGACACACCATATTCTCTCCCTACACGTTGTTCTCAGCTCCAGTGTCCACTTATCTGAACAAAAGTGCTGCATGACGTCTCTTGCTTTAAGAAAACACAGTTACCATTCCCAAGCTACTCCAAACTGCCCCAGATAAGTGTTGATGGACACCTCCTCAAATTCGTAAAAGATATAGAGAAGAAATGTCTTGCTACTTTGAATTTTGTTGCTAGCAATTTAATGGGTCTTGAAATGGATTTTTATCTTATATGCCATTGGGTTCGTGTATTTTTCTCCAGTCTTTTTGGTTGTAAGCCTAGCCTTTAATTGCTTATCCATCTCCCCAGCCCTATTTTTCCCAGAACATGGAACTATTGTTCAAAATATAGTGCAGTGAGAAATAGAAATGATTTAAAAGGGGTCTTTCAACCACAACAGTATGACTGAGCTATAGTTTCTGAAAGAAAACATAAGTATTTTGTTTCTTATCTTAGATTCATGACAGAGAAAAGCCCTAAAATTTTAGAAAGGGAAATGAGAAAATATACACAAAGAGTCCTGTTATTGAGAAGGTACAGTATTGTTTATATGATTAAAAAATATTGACAATAACAACAAATTATCCCAGAAAATATAAGGAATGTAAGACATCCTAAAGCCAGAAATATATAAATAAAGGGAGACAGTGTTGAAAATATGAAACATGGGTCAGGATGGTCAGTATGGTTGTTCAGGACATTCAGAATGATAATCAAAGTCAGAAAGAAGTGACCAATAATATTAATATGATTATCTACAAATCAAAACTGAAGACCAAGAGGTCTGATTGATTTTATTGTCCTGAAGATTTGGGGTCAAGTTGGAAAACAAGAGAAAGTGGAAACAGAGGGGATATTATATAGTTATATAATCTAATTACAACCTGGCACAAGGAAATGAAATTCAACACATGTCAAAGAAGATAACTATTGCATATTATCTATCTTCTCAGAGAACTCATAGAGAGCTGGGGGAGGGGCCTTGTCAATAGAAACTAAAAATGCCTAGATGATAGATTTACTAGACAAAGATTTTGTCAGCTAGTTTAAATACATTAAAAGAAAACAAATCCAAAGTATAAGACAAAATAGCATTGAAACCAATGTTACAGCATACAGAAAATATAAACAAAGAGATAAAAGTTATAAAATAGACTCACATAGAAAAACTGACAAGGACAACAACTCAGGTGAAAGAATTCTGCAGAAGAATTCAAATCACATTTGAAAAGGAAATCAGAGGACAGGATTCTTTATGTGAAGCGTCACTTTCTATTAATCATGAACTTATCTACAATCAACTTCAGCATGATGAAATCCCATACCACCCAGCTCCCTGATGTCCAGGAAGTGATTTATCACTTTCTCCATCATATGTGCGTGTGTGTATAATCAATAAATATAACATATATATATATATATATATATATATATATATATATATATAATCATTCACCTCCCACTAGTCAGTTAATAGTCCACTCATTTATTAGATCAACTATAGCAGTAACACAGGATTATATCCAAGTAACCTTTTTTGACTTAATAATGGCTCTAAGGTAGAAGAGTAGTGAGGCTGGTAATTTTTCTGCAGTTAGTTTTATAACTCTTTGTTTTTTACTATTAAAAAGCATTAGCTAATGTTATTAGTTTCTTACTGTGTGTAATTTACAAATTAGACTCCATCATAGGCCTGTGTGTACAGGAAAAACACTGGTGTGTACATAGGGTTTGGTGATGTTTCTAGTTTGGGATCTGCTATGGTCTTAGCATGTGCAAGGGAAACTTCTTTTGTTCACTCGACATCATACAGTGTAAGAAATAGAGTATAAAAATGAATGAAAAAAAAGTAATGCCTCAGAGACTTGTGAAACATCAGTAGGAGCATGTTGGGAGTTACTGAAGAAGAAATGGGAAAATAGAAGAAATACTTGGAGAAATAGTGTCCAAAGTAGCCCTGAGTATGATGAAGGCTATCATTTTGTAATCTCAAGGAGCCCAGCCAGTTCTTGACAGAATGATCTCAAAGAAACCTAAATGTAGACACATCATTATTAGTGTTTGTTATAATGGCAAAAAGCTGGCTAATACATGTACAGAGGAATTGGGCAGGAATAGAGCCCATAGAACAATCCACCCAGTAGAAATGATCCTCAATGAAATGAGCTGTCCGGGGCTCCATTAGATAGGGATAATTTTCAATGCCCCATAGCACAGCAGGATAATTACAGTTGATGGTAATTAATATTTCAAGCTAACTACTAGAGAGGATTTTGAACATTCCCAGTACAAAGACATGACAAATGTCTAAATTGTTGGACACTCCCAAGTATCCCATGAGGGTTGATCTTCACAATCAACTTGACTGGATTTAAACTCACCAAGGAAGCATACCTCGAAAGAGCCACCTGAATATGGACAGTACCATTCCAGGGACTGGGATCCCCAAGTGACAAAAAGAAGGAAGTGTGCTGAGTCCGAGCCTCCTCTCTTTCTGCTTCCTGACTATGGACACAATACGACCAAGCACCCACGCATGCTCCTGACACCACACGTTCTTTCACTGCCACAGTGGGCTATATCTTCTCCAACCTTGAACCAGAGTAAACTCTTCTTTCTTTAAGTTGCCTGTCAGCCATTCTTCCAAAGCAGTGAGGAAAGTAGCTGTATTTTTATATAAAAGTTAGCATAAAATATATGTCCTAATTTAATCAACAAACATGACATAAATGTATCAAGATGTGACCTACTCTATAATTAGGCACAACTTATTTGTGTCAACTAGAAAAAAAATAGACTTAAAACAACAAAATGAGTAGCTAACTATAACCCAGAACCATGTAGCTTAGAGAGCATTGGACAAAATACTCAAAGGTCTATCAAGTAAGAATTTTCTAGCCAGTAAATTTATTCTTCAAAAATGAGTAAGTGAATACAAACCCAGTAAAGCAAACACAGAGAATCTATGAGACTGAACTGAATGGACTGTAGATAGTAAGCTGAATTTATGGGAAGAAAAAGGGGCAAATGGAATAGCTACTACACAGATAAATGCAAATGACAGCAATAATTTAGTTTTTGTTTGGCACTCTTAAAAAATCTTATCTGGTTTTAATGATAACTACAAAAATCAGTAACTATGCTCTGTATTGATGGCCACATAACGTATAAAGAGTCAGGGGTGGTGAGGAGACAGCTCAGTGGTTAAAAGTGCGCACTGCTGTTACAATTCTATTCCAGGAGATCCTACGCCCTCTTCTGGCCTCTATGCATATCTGCTGCACTCACATGCAAACACACGCACATGCGTACACATAGTTAAAAGTAAATCTTGAAAAGAAAAAAAAAAAGAATTTGGGAGCTGATTTTGCCCCAAATGCACATGTGTGAAAGACATTGTCCCTACAGTAGCACTACCAGGAAATGCTGTAAGAATTTAAGAGGTGGGGCCTTATAAGAGGCCCCAGGGTTGTTGTGGGTGTGGTCTTAAAGGGGACTATGGGACCACAGCCCTTATTTATCATAAGTGTTCTGTTACCATAACAGAAAATAGTCTAATACTAGTACAAATGAGTAGGGCAGGAATGGGGCCCATAGAAGTGAAGCACCTGTATATCGTCAGTATTAATATGAACCAGAGTATTTAAATTAAGACATTAAAAACCCACAGCCCATTTTCCTGTCTATCAACAGGAAAGTAGACAACCTGGTCCATATTCACTCAATACTGAAAATAATGAAAGCGATGAACAGCTGAATCTTTTTAAAAGTATGGCTAAATTCCCAAAACTTCTGCTGACTGAAAAAGTTAACAAACACCTTTTTATTGTATGTTTTAATTGATGTGAAATTTGAAGACAGACAAAAGCAAGTGAGGATGAACGAAATGAGAACAGTAGTTGCCTTTGGAGGATGAAGTCAGAGGACAAGGATGTCTGGGATGAGTCAGAGGAAAACTTCCAGGGTAATAGACAGCCTGAACCTTGGCCTAGTACACAGACATGTGCACGTATCAGAAGTCATCAAGTGGCATATTTAGGTGTTTATTTGTATACAAATTTTACTTTAGAAAAAAAGAGCCTGTAAACGTTGATATTTTTTATTATATTTGTGCTACAATGTTAGTTGCTGGCTGCAGCTCAGTTTTAAATGTGTCATAAGATAAGATGGCTTGCTGGTTAGTTATGTAATAAAGCAAACACATTCACTGTAGAGGCTGGGCCATGAGATAAGGATGTTCCCCTCAAAATTCTTTCAAATTTTTGTGCATTTGAAATTTTTCATAATAAAATGTTGAGAAAAACTGTATTTAAATGAACACAACTCAAGATCCTTCTTAAATCCAAGACACTTAGAAAACGAGCCTGGTAAAGGGACACATTTTAGAAGGGGAGATATCTATGCAGAGCCTTGTAGTCTTGAACACATTGCATTAGCTCATTGCACCTCACTTTGTTACTCTACAAGATGAGTACAATTAATCCTCATCTTGAAAGTTTGTGATAAGGACTGGAGAGACTTGGTCTTCACGGGGTTATGAAAATACAGCATCTAATTTACTGTTTCTTGCCATAAGTCATCGTTAAATTAACCTCTTAGCCTTCTCACCCTTTTCCAGAGGCTAACAACATTTGACCCCCAACAATTGTTCTCTGTTTTGCTTTTTGGTATTTTGTTTTGTTTTTCTTTTATTGTCAAAACAGTTGGACATTGGCAGTGTCCCTTGGTTTAATAGCAGTGTGTTGATGGAGATACATGAAAATGTTGCACAGACATAAAATATCCCTAAGGGGATCCATATGGAGCTGATATGGCATCGCACCAAACACTGTGGCATCGTTTTGATGCCTGAACATGAGCTTCACTGTCAAGTCACCCGCTGCCATTAGGGTGACTAACTCCTCCTGGTGTGGACTGTCCTACAGCACTGACTAGTCTGCATCCCAGAAATCTTTAGCCAAGGAAACCAAGCTCACTAGTCCCTTAGATGATACAAAAGTGATTCCACACCCAGCATTCGGGCAGGTTCTTTCCTTGCCTTGAATGCTGCCTTAAAACTCAGACTTATAAAGATAGCACAGATAAGGATAAAGAAAATTCCCTTCCAGACGAACAGCCTTTCCACCCCCAGCCTGCTCAAATTCTCAGGATGAGCTGCTAAAGTTTAGTGTCTGGCAGATGTTAGTGATCTTTCAGTCAGCCTTCAGTTACCGCTCAGAGCCGTAGCCTGGTCAGCTCAGCTCTGCTTACTTTGAGAAGGAGCAACATGGAAGTGCAGGCTACAGAACCTAGCACCTGGGTCAAGCTGTCCCTGCTTACCCAGGACTAAGCCAGCACAAGACTCTACAGACCCCATTTACAGTTCTGTTCAGGAGTTTATGAAGTGATCCTTACTAAGAGGTAAGCTATGAAATGAGGTATGCAAGGATGCTGGATCTTTTCTGTAACCTGATCTAGAGATGAACTGAGAATAAGGACAGCAAAGCTTCCTCTGCAGGGGGACTCGCCAGCCCGCTGAACGCTGAACGCTAAACCTAGAGGAACTCCTTATAAGCTACAGCTGGCAAACACATATGGGCAGGGAGCAGGTTTATCTTTGCAAGCCCTGTTTACAAACAAGGCGCATTTGTTCTACACACAGTTTATCTTTGCCACTGGCACTTGAAGCATCCAATTACAGCTTCAGAACCATGACTTGGAGTCCCTCTCAAAGCTGTTCTGTGTCCATACATGGCTTTCATAGATGACCTGACTGGGGTGGTGAGAAAATGAAGAAAAAGACACACACACACACACACACACACACACACACACACACACACACACACTGGAAGCTCAGCACACTTATCATACATAGTTGAACAGAGAGGCAAGAACATTACATATAGCAGAATAAGGAGGCAGATTAAGCTAATCTACTTGGGCTCAATCTCGGTAAGAGAGGGGGCTTCAGGCCATAAATATGGGGTCGGGGAGAAAACTATGGTGGACAGTTTCTGTGCACACTGTTAACGTCCACACTTGGACCAGGGGAAGGCTGCTATTTCTCAGAGCCTCACTCTGGTTGGAAAAGCTTTGCCATTCCTCCATAGGTCTTAGACTCTAGGGTCCTTGACATGGCCATCATCAACAGCACATGATCATCAAGGACTTTTCTCACTCAAGACTTCTTCTGTTCCCTACAATATTGTATACTCATTTCTCTCTGGGGTTATTCATTTTATGGTAATCCCCTTGGTGCAGTATTGAGAACCAGGTGTACCAACACACTCAGAAAAATATGCAAAGATTTACTAAACAAGCTTCATAGCCCAGGACATGTATCAAAACCACAAAATTTAAGCAGTCTTTCTGTTCCCAAATGTTATCTCATAATACTTAAGAAAAAAAAATGCTTTCACAAGACATGTAATGCCACAATACATGGGTTATTAGTAACAAAATGGGGGGGGGGGAAGCCAACCTTTGTTTTAAAAGAAAGAACATGACTTCACAGGGTCCATAGTGAAGCAACATGGCCTCAATGAGTGGACAGGCCTTGAGGATGTAGTTATGTAGGCTGTCCAGGTTTCTGTGGGAAAGCTGCTGTGAACCAGAGAAGATGAGAGTTGCACAGATCGAAAAACCAGTGAGACAAGACCTCTTCTGGGTGCCCATTTAGACAAAGATCTCAGTCATTTTGTGTGTACCCAGTTTGTCTTATTTCACATACTTACCAATTGTTCCACCTTATTATTCAGAGCAAAAGTCATTCTGCTCTCTCAGCTTCACGCCTTCTCTCTCTACATGTCTGTCATCTACCCTGGAACAGAACAAACTGGCTTTGGTGACAGAAAAACATTGGATTTTGTTCCAGAGACCTGGGTACTCCGTGACAATGGGCAAGTGGAAAAGGATCTTTAAGACAAGATTTAAAATAACAAAAATCATTCTTTGTGTGGTTACTTCTCACAGTCCCAGGGGCTTAATGGACTCAGCAAGGCAGCCTTGCTTAGCGCATCACCTGTGGTGCAAACCAATGGCTGGATCTGAGTTATCTTGAAGACTTTTTCATTCATGTCTGGGTTGGGGGATGGGTGTGGAGTTGGTGATGCTTGATCTCAGCTGTGCCCACTGCTAGGGATGCAGACTGAAACCCCCACCTACAGAATACTTCTCCACATCATCTCTTTGTGTCACAGCATGACTAGGTCTCATGAATCAGTTCCCCAGAGAACCAGGAAGAAGCTGAAGTGAACTTTTGTGAGCCTCCTCTGTGAATCACTTCTGTTGTAACTGTACAGCTACTCAGGTTCAAGGTAGAGGAGGATATAGGCTTTGTGTTGGGCAAGGGAGTGGGCATCGATGTCACATTCTAAGATATGCCCATGGCTCAGACATATTGTGGGGGCCATCTTTGGAAAATGAAATCAGCTTCAAGCGTAAGAGAGTGTGGGCTGCCTCCATACCTCGAAGGAGGGGCACTTGGGGACCAGAATCTGGAGAGTTGGTGTGTCCAGCAAGGCCTTTTACTCTGTGTCAAGAAAACTTATCTTTAAATGTACATTGTATATTCAATATCTTAAAGTGACTAGAAGCACAGACTCTAGAAACAGACAACTTGGATCTGAGTTCCACTCCCACTTGTCTGCTTGTGTGGTGTTGGGAAGTTATTTAAGCTCTATGTGTTGATTCATCTGTCAGTTCAGTAAGCTACCATTCCCCAGAGTACAGATCTCATCTTCCTGTTAGAAAGACTAATAGGGTTACCACAAGTGAGTACTTTGAATGGTACCTGGCCCTTTTTACACAATATAAAATGGTTACCAGTGATTATCACTCATTGATTGTTAGGAGCCCACCCATCTCTTTCTCTTGAAGTGGAACCCTCAATTTCATGGTTACTGTACTCCTCTACTGCACCCTCCACTCAGAAGCCCCAGGCAGCTGGGCCCTTTGTTTCTTCCCCTCACTTTTAATGATGGTGCCCAGAGACCAGGCCAGTTGATTTGTATTGGCATAACCACTTGTGCTTTGGAACCCATGTGGCTCCTGTGGGAGGTGATGTGGTTTGCTGACCCACTTTGACATTCAGCATTACTGGTAAAGTATGCAGACAAGCTTCACTTTGCCTAGGCCACCACAGCTTCCAAAGCCCTTTATCCTGTCAGGCAAAGTGTGGAGTCTATCTAGGACTCTCACTCACCCTCTGCAGTTGTTGATCCCTTTGTCCCACTGTTTGGATGACCTCATCTTGCCTTCTAGTCCTGACTAAATTATCCTGCTGTTTCAAGGTTAAGTTCATACAGAAATCCTTCTAATATCTTTCGCCTAACCTCTTCCACCTCTGTGGTACATGACTTACAACCGTGCCAGAGCCGTGGCCTGCTACACAAGTTTGGAATCATGAGAAGGTGGGTTCCATGTTCAAAATGTCTAAGAATTTCAAAACAACAATAATAAAATATCAAGCCAAGTGTTGGGTCTTTCTAAGGGCCTAGCCCAGTTTGGATGTGGGGGTTACTGGTCCAAACACTTTCTAGGCTATCTCCACCTCTGACTGCTTCTACCACATGATCCAAGGCTACTGAGAGCCAGGACAGCCGCTTCACATCACTGCTGCTAAGCACAATACACACTGAAGAAAAATAAACCAACAACAAAGGATGAAAGAGGGACATTTCGAATCTCCTGGAAACTCCGAAAACACAAGGATTAAAGATCAGAACGTAGAAATCAGACATCCTGGTGCTGATCACCTAAGCCTATGGGACTTTAGGCAAGTCCCTGCACTTTGCAGTCCTCAGTCACCACATCCACTAAATGGACAATGTACAGAGCATGTTTAGAATTTCTAATGTGATGAAAGGAGAAGGATGTGGTTTCAAGTAGGGCACATAGCCAACGCTGCAGCTATAATTAGAGTTAGTGAAGAATCAAACTGAAAATGGTGCTGTATACTGTTGGAAGTATTTTCATGGTCAATAGCCTTATTTGATTTAAAACAGGCTAAATTGTTATTACAAAGACTGAGAAATGGAGATAAAGTTTCCACTACCCATCCAGAAAATAGAATTAGGCCAGGCTTGAGTCTCTCTACCTTCACCTGGTGTTCTCAAAGAGATCAAGCTATGAGAATGTTCAGGAGTGAGAGCTCTTTAAATTGTATAGCTAAAATTTCATTCTTTCTGACCATGGTGCATCACAAATTGTTGCCATGCCATTTAGTTCACATACTCAGAACTGAAGAATCAATGGGACAATGTTGATTTTTGCCAATTGCTGCTTGCTCTTTAAGTGAAGCAAGAATACCTTTGTTCTTAATACGATGCCTTCTGTCTTCTGCCAAGGATGGCAATGAAATACTTGGCCAGAAGTGTCCATCACAGAAACTAGTAACTTCAGCTTAAAGATAACAGCTTCATTGGGCCTTTCACCTGATCTTTTTGTCTTCTTGCTGGCTGGTAGATGGTTTGCTCAATTTTCCAGAGAAGCTAAAATGTAGCAGTAGTAGTATAAAAATCTTCCATGTCTAAATGACAATAAATGAAAATAAAACTGAAAAAAGTTAGGTGCTATCTAAAAGTTAGACATTTTAGCTTAATGCAAGGGGCAGTTTAGTTGAAAGCCATGTGGTAGAATGGAAAAGCTGTAGCTTGAGCAAGACCATCTGGGAGTCTGGCATACCCAAATTACCTTCTATGGGGCATGGCACAATAGAAGCAGAATCATAAAGTGGCAACAAGCTGGGTCCAGGCAGGTGTATGGAGACAGCACCTAGAAACCCCTCAGGGTCAGTTTCCTGGCTAGGAAGGTATTTGTAGGCAGGTGGGGGGAAATTAGACTTTTTTATCCCTTGAAAGAGTAAAGTTCTTAAAAAATAGATTAAGAAAATGATGTCAAACATTATTATCTCTTCATGCATTTCTGTACTGGAAATCCTGTTTGAATACTGGGCCTAATTTATTCTTCTGCATCAATATTTTTCTCTCATTTTTTACTTGATTCAAGTGAGATTTTCTCTAAATACCCAACAATTCCACATTCTTAGAATGAATCCTCCTTTCCTAACCATTTACATGTTTCTGACTTGCCTTATCAGCAGACATATCTATCTATCTATCTATCTATCTATCTATCTATCTATCTATCTATCTATCATCTATGTATCTAGATATACCTAAAAAATACATACTTTAAAGTCATATATTTGCATTCTATTGCTATGCTCTTTATATTACATATCCATCCTACTTTTCCTCCCTCTCCTAGAGTATACTGCCAAGCCCTCTCTATTATATTCAGATGTCACCTCTTGTGAACCACAAACATATGGTATCTACCACACTTACCCTCTAATAGTTTAGAGTAAGTCAAAGACAGTTGAACTGCAGTAAAATCCCCAGATTTCAAAAGCAGAGGACTTGGAATATATGCACCAGTCACTAGCACACAGCTGTGATTAATCCTTCTGGTAAGAGATGATGGAGGACTTATGTGATGAAATCAGTAATAACCCAGAGAGTAAAGTAGCATAGAAATAAGATGCCTAGACAAAAGCAGTTGAAGAGACTAAAAGTCTTGATGTTAGAATGGTCAACAACCATTATGATGCTGTAACCAACATCAAACAGAAAATCCAAAGGAACCTATTTTCATTACCTTCATTACCTGATCAGCATTTAGAGGGCATAGACCCCAAACTGATGAAAAAAAAAAGAGGGCATAGACCCCAAACTGATAAAAAAAAAAGTTCTTCATTGATGACAAAATGCTAATGATGCATCCCCTATTTCTATTTTTGCTTCTGTTGCATAAAAAATGTCTAATCCTTTTCATCTTTGTATTCCAAGGCCTAATACAAAGTGACCATTGAATCAACATATGCTGGGAGCGGACATGGAAATACATGTGAAGGGATATTGCCACCAGCCTTCAAACCATCCCTTTGAAAAGATAGGATCAAGGTGAGCAAGTATGAGATTTTGAAAGGAAGAATCAGGGATCTTCCTCTAGTACTGAGTGGATGTGTGGGATGGAGAGCACCACTCATTTGAATCTGTCTGCTTTGAACAGACTTCCCTTAGACCACTTCTGAGCCTTTTAAAGATATGAACCAGGTTGTTAAGGAAGCCAGTGACCATGTTTTAAAATATTGAGTGATTCCAACAGGTCATATTCTTTCTTTAAAGTAAGAAGCGTTTGATGCTTTGATGACAAATGGACCCAGTTTTGGTATCTACATTTCAATTTTTCTTAGGGACATACTCTGTAGCATCAGTTTTCCCAGTGTGAGTACATCTGATTTCATCAGTGCTCTGTTCATCTGACATGAATGCTATGAAAGACAGGCACACCCTATTATGTGTGTACAGAACCTGAACCATCACTCATGGGGCTTCTCTTTCCTTTCTTCCTCTGCCCTCTCAGGTGCTTTCTCCTTTTCTGACTTGACTCTGCCACATTCATTTCATGACAGGATGGCTTCTCCTGTCAGGCTCTCCAAGGCAGAAAGGAAGGCAGGATAATATGGACTGAAACATCATGCTAGATAATGTAGATGTTTCCATCAGGCTAGCTGTTCTTTGAGACATCTGAAGGAGGCAACTTTCCATCTTTCCTAAACTGTAGTCCAGGGGCCTTCTTGTATAGGGTTGCCTAGGAAACATTGTGCTCAGCCTGTCGGAGGTTTTGGACCCTTGGTGGTCTGATCTACTACCTTCATTTAGCTGATGAGAGACTCGAGGCTCAAGAAAGTAGTGGACTTAGGTTCCATCATTCTGTCACTTACTGTTCAGAGCTTTGACCTTGTTAAGCTACTTTTCAAGCGGATACAAAGCATCATTGTGCCATCTCTAAAGCCTGCCCCTATGAAACAGGACAGTTTCTGTTTAAAGAGCTTCACTGTGCTTCCTCACTAGCGACCAACTAGAGCCCAGGTCTTAAAACTTATCTGTGACAATCTAACCTGCAGCATGCTTTTTTTCCAGGCCCTTCCTTCTGTCAGGTTTCAGGGGAAGCTGGGAGGGCACTGCACAAATAAATACAACAACGTGGTCGGGCTTTAGAGCTCTGCCTCGAGCTGCACATTGCCAGGAGTGAAAGTCATTACAGACCCTTTGCAAAGGTTGTTAAGACATGTGTAAACAGCCGTATAAACAACACCAGGTCAGGTCATGGAGGGAGGCTGGCAACTGGGGAGGCCAGGCAGAGCCTGCCAAAGTGTGAAATTCCCAGCAGGGAGAAGACATTTGGAAAAACAACTCCATCAAGTTTTATCAACACAAATCATTTCCTAAGTGGTATATTTTATTTAGACTATGTGTGGCCCAAACTTAACAAAGGAAGCTTTTATCAATTGCTAGGGTTTTTTTTCCTTTTCTTTCTTTCTTTTTTTTTTTTTTTTATCACTTCCAGATATCTCTGTTTCTGAATTGCTGGCAGAGTTGGTGGTGTGCTCATTTTTCTGGGCTCTCCTGTCTAAACACACCAGGGTGATGCTCCTGGAGGAGGGAGGGAGGAGATGACCTACACACACTTCCTGTTGGGCGTGCTGGGTGGTGCAGACCCTACACATGTTGAACTGTAAACAAACTTGGGCCTGGTGTTCTAATTTCAAGCCTCAGAGGAGACCAGCATACGGACGGATGATCATGGGGTAAAGAAGCCTGTAACGAGTCTTTCTCTGTACCGCCAGCTCCCAAGTAATGACGTGGAGACTTCTTATTAATTATGAAAGCTCAGCTTTTAGCTTAGGCTTGTCTCAACTAGCTCTTATAACTTATATGAACCCATTTATACTAATTTGTGTTCTGCCACAAGACATTACCTCTCTTCCATCTTGCACCTCCTATTTCCTCTCTGTGTCTCCTGCGTGCCTCGATTCCTCCTCCTCTTCGTTTCTCTCCCCAGAAATTCCACCTATACCTCCTGCCTAGCTATTGACCATTCACCTTTTTATTACACCAATCACAGCAATACATTTTCACATAGTGTACAAATATCCCGCAACAGAAGCCCCCACAAAAAAGCTAAGTTATGACATGCTACTTTCTCTGCCACAGCAAATGCTTTGGCACTTCCTTTTGGAGGGACTGATGCGGGAGAACAGTGGTTTCTCCCATAACTTCCTACCCATCTGAGTAGCACAGCTAGACACAGACATTTATGGGGAGCTGGGCTGAATACAGAAAAGTGACTTCCCTATGGCTGTGACTTGGCCCCCATGTGGAGAGCAATTCATTACTTGATCATGAGAGGGGAAGTCTTTGGAGATGACTGCCAAGAGCCCAGTTCCTCTGCCCACCTAGAGTCTTTCCTCCCCAGCATTCTAGCTGACTTCGTTTCTTTGATTCTGCCTCTGTTTTCTTTGTCAGCCTCCTTTGCATCCCTGGCCTTTCTCTGCCCTGCTGCTCAGGCTCTACTGAGGACAACAAACCCTAGGTACCCATCCAGAGTCAGAGCCAGAAATGCACAATGCAGCTTGCTCCCCTTGCAGGCTTCCCTGATAACTATCACAATTAATAAATAAAAAAGGAGGGCTCTAAAATGTAAATAAGTTGGAGTAAACATTTATGTCTCCTGAAAATAATTGGAGAAATGTGCACTCCCTTTTAGAGGGTCTGGTTGAGCTGTGTGATTTAATACACAGAATGTGTACCCCCGTGAGGAATTGCCCTGGACTATACCTCAGGGAGACATGCCATCACCCACCAGGACAGGGGAAAAGCAGAGTTCACTGAAGGGCCAGGCTGCTATGGATGTCCTTGAAGGAATAAATCAGTGGTCTTCACCACAGGTCTCTGATTGAAAGTCACAATGGCGAGTTTCCAGGGAAGAGGTGATACTTTGTGAATGAACTGTGGTTCACAGGCAGCTCTATGTAGTGGTTACCAAGAGAACAGCATAGGGGATCTGTTAGTTTAGCATAGCTTTATTTTAACTTGGGTAATGCACTAGCAGCCTCTGACAGGAAGAACCCAGATGGCACATCATGTATCCATCCTTCCCATTCTCCCTAACAGAGAAACTCACCCTTCCAGAGACCCATATTCAGTGACGAACACTCTGCAGTATTTCCTCCTGAGAAAACTTAGCGATTGCTTCCTTTCTGTTTCCATAAACATTTGTGTACAACTCTATGTGTGGACAAATAGTTCCTTTTTTCTTGGCCATGTATCTAGGAGTGGGACATACCTGCTGAAAAACAAAACAAAACAAAACACTGTTTAACTTTATAATTGAATTGTATTTTCTAAGCAGTTAACAGTAAAACTTGAGCCATAATTGGAGAGTTCTACCTTTTATCCCTTGTGCCCACACATGCACACATGTTCCTTATCAAAATTCCCCAACACAGTGGCAGGTTGGTTACAACTGGTGAATCTGTGTTAATACATTCATATCACTCATACTTTATCATTCGGATCTTTTTGAGACAGAGTCTCACCATGTAACTCTACCTGGATTGGAACTCACAGTATAGATGAGGTTGGTGTTGGAATTGAAGGTGTGCACTGCCACACCTGGCCTTAGTCTCCATCATTTGCCTCAGGGTTCATCTAGTATTGTACATTCACAGATATGGGTGGATGACATCCTATATCCACTGTTGCATATATACTGTGCTGTTATATAGGACATTTCCCTCTCTAAGCACATAGAGGTGCTTTCCTGCTTATTCATCGTCTCCTCACTATGCCTAGCAACACTGGCCTTTTTATTGGTTATGGTATTGTCTTGTCCAGAATGTCATATAATTGAAATCATCACATGTGTAGGCTTTATGGACTGGCTACTTTGACTGAGGAACATGTATTTGGGGGCTAATGAGATGATAAAAAAAAAGTAAATCCACTGGCTCTCAGGCCTAATTATCTGATCTGAGCTTGATCTCTGGGGAGAACTGACTCCAGTCAAGTTGCCCTCTGACCTCCATTCCTGCTGTGGCACACACGTGCGCACACACACACACACACACACACACACACACGACTTAATATTTTCAGGTTAAAGAAATATGCATTTAAAATTCCTCATTATCTAGTCATAGCACAATTGCTCATTCCCATTTAATGTTAATTAATATTGTATTGTCTGCCTGTACTACTTTTTCTTTATCCATTCACCAATCAAGGGACAGCTGCCTGCAAGTTTTGGTAACTGTGAACCAACTGATGTTAACGTTCTTGTACAGGTGTTTCTGTGGATATGTCTTCAATGAAGAAGCACAACTACTGGGTGGTATGTTAATAACTAGTATAGTTATGCACAAAAGTGTCAAAATGTCCTCCAAAGTGCCTGTACCATTTTTGCCTTTCTGCAGTGAATCAGAGCTCATATGTTTCTTGCCAGTATTTGGAGTTGCTAGGGAGCTGGACATGGACATCCTAATAGGTGGTATAGCATGGTATCTTCTTGTCATTTTAATCAGCATTTCTCTGAAGACATGGGGGGATTCTTTACAGGCCTATTTCTCACCTGTATTAACACTGACCTCCACATATTGAGAAGTATCTCCTTCTTTTGGTTTTTATTTTGTTTTATCTTTGGAAGAGTTTATGGAAGGTTCATATTAATTCTTTCTTAAACATTTACTAGAAGTCACTAATTAAATTTTAAGCCTAGTAATTCAGTCTCTTAAATTGTAATATGTTTCCAGATTTTGTGTTTCTTCCTTAAGGAAAAAAAGTGTGTGTGTGTGTGTGTGTGTGTGTGTGTGTGTGTGTGTGTCCCCGTCTGTCCATGTCTGTTTGTCTTTGTGTGTCTGTGAGTGCATGTGTGGAGGCCAGAGGGCAACCTCGGGTGCTGATTCAAATCCCACCTTGCTTTGCGAATCATGACCTCTGCATAAACCAGGGCAGCTGGCCTCTTCTCTCCACTTCCCACCTCTTTGCAAGAGTACAGGGATGATTGCAGCTGTTTACACCAAACATCTGGGGCTTATGTGGGCTCTAGGGATTCCACCATGGGTCTTCATGCTTGCTTGGCAGGCACTTTTACCTACTAAGTCACCACCTCTCTACCACAGATTTCTTCTTGAATTAGTTTTGATGATACATTCATAGAAACATATCCATTTCATCTGATGCTTTCCCCCCTCACATCTAACTACTCACAGCACTCTCTCAGACTTCTTTAAATTTTGGTTCCATTCATTCTTTCAATAACTGGAGTCATTCCTCTTTTCTCTTGTTCAGTTTAACCAAAACTTAGTCAAGTTTTTGAGGTTTTTTTTCCAAGAGTAACCTTGAGGTTTTGTTAGTTTTCTATTGACAACCAATTCTGTCTTATTTATTTCTGACAATTCATTATTTCTTCTTGATTTACACTTATTTTGTTGATTATTTGTTAATTTCTTGAGGCAGAATCCTGGATGAACTGAAATCTTTGTCCTTTTTTTTTAAACATAGGCTTTTTGCCATAGAATACTGCTAAATAGGTCCCACAGCTTTTTTATAGGTTGTGTTTTCATTCTGATTAATGTCAGGTAGCTTCTGAATTCCCATATGATTTCTTCTTTGGCTTATTAATTATGTGAGATTGTTGATTTCCACATTTTCAAATTTCTTTAAGTTATTGACTTATAAGTTCATTCAATGCAGTATGAGAACATACTGTTATAATTTGAATCTTTTTCAAACTATTAAAACATTCACAATGTAGTCCATCCTTAAGTATGCTCCATGCACACATTAGAAAAATGTAATTTGTTCCTGTGGGCTAAATATTTTTAGACGTCTCACATGTCTAATTTATGTATAATATTGTTTAAGTTTTTTTGCTAAAATTTTTCCAAATTGCTTTAGTTTCCAAACGTGGGCCACTAAGGCCTCCAAATATTTTTGTGAATCAATTAATTCTTCCTCAAATTCTTGCTAAATTTTGCTTTATATTTTTTGGGGGAACTCTTCTATTAGGTTCATATTTAATCTATATCTTCTTGATGTAATTATTTCTTTTATAATTACAAAATAACCTTCCTACCTCTAACAATAATTTTTGTCTCTGTGATAATTTGAACGTAACTGGCCCCCATAGTCTCATAGGGAGTGGCACTATTAGGAGGTGTGGCTTTGTTGGAGTGGGCATGGCCTTGTTGGAGGAAGTGTGTCACTGTAGGGGTGGGCTTTGGGTTTCCTATGTTCAAGATACAGCCCAGTGAGTCCATCAGCTTCCCATTCCCTGCAAGCTAAGATGTAACCAGGACCACACTTGCCTGCACACCTCATGCTCCCCACCATGATGATAGTGAACTGAACCTCTAAAACTGTAAGCGAGCCACCCCAATTAAATGTTTTCTCTGTAAGAGTTGCCGTGGTCATGGTGTCTCTTCATGGCAATGAAAACCCTAACAAGACGGTCTCGCCGTTTATTTTGTCTCGGTTGCTTCAGCCACTGCAACTGTCTTCCCATTCACTGCTTCCATGCAGTGTGTCTTCTATGCCTCTAGTTCCAACCTATTGTGTCTTTAACCGGAAGTGTATCTCTTGCAGGCAGCATAGACCTTAATTGTATATTTTAGTTATTCTAGCAATCTTGACAATATTTTCCCTTTCTTTGGGTATTAATTTCCATTCAATGCGATTAACAAGGTAGGGTTCACAAGCTGCCATTTACATTTTGTTTTCTGCTTTTGCCTTTTTAATGTGTGTTTTATTTCTCTTCTCCACCATTGCATCCTCTGTCCTAAATAGTATTTTCTAACTTAATATTTTTATTCCCTTTCCACCATTTTGCTGTATTTCAAAATGATTTTCTTGGTAGTTGTTTTTGTGATTAATATTATATAACAGTCTACTTTAAATGAATAACAGCTAGTATGTCCAGTGATATTCAACACTATCCATTCAAATTACATTTTACATAAAATACAGCCATCCACATAGATGTGTGATTATTATAACTTCTTCTAAGTAAGATAGGAAGAATTACAACAAAAGTACATCCATGCTTTTATTTCCAGCTAACTGTTGATAGCTAACTGTTTCAATGCTGTTTATTTCTTCAAGTGGATTTGAATTGCTCACCATCAGATAGATCTTTGCAATAGATCTGAAGAATCTCTTTTAGTCTTGCTTGGTAGGCAGGTCTGCTAGCAATGATTTTGTCTTATTTCCTTTCACATTTTTTTTCAAAAAAGAATATTTTGTGGATATAAAATTCTTGGTTAATAGTTTTTTCTTTTAACAGTTGGAGTGTGTCCTCCCATTGCGTTCTGGCCTCCATGTTTCTGAGAAGAGACTGCCTGTTCAGGGCTCTCTAGTGTGAGGAGTTACCTTCCCCTCCTCTTGGTGTCTGTACTAATGCCCCTTCATCTTGGACTTTCATAAATCCAGGACTAAGTTAATCCAGTCCAGTATTTATTCTCCTTGGTTTACCTTTTGAATTTGCTAAGCTCCTTGGATGTGTAGATTAATATGCATCATCAAATGTGAGACTTTCCTTAAGAATTATTTTCTTCAAATATTCTCTCTCTTTATTTTTCTGGAGTCCCCCACGGGCTTGATGTGCTTCCTGGAGTCATGTAGATGGTGTTCATGTGGTTCACCGGAGGCTCACTTGTCTTCTCCCATCCTGCCATTGCTTAGACTCCATCATATCACCTGATCTGTCCCTAAGCTCAGCAATCCTGTCTTCAGCCAGCTCCTCGGCTACTTTTGACTTTCTACCAAAATTTTCCAATTTATCAGTCAACTCTGCAAATTATATTTCATTTTATTTTTCTCAGCTTATTGGTATTCTTTATATTTAAAAAAAACCCATCATTTTCACACTTCTTTTTAGCCTTACTACACATTTTCCTTTGGTTTCTGACAGATTTAAGGTACTTTATTTTATAGTCTTTGCCTATTAAACACATGCTTTTTCACTGGAAATTTCTACTACCTGACAATTGCCAGGTTTCTTATATTCTTGCACTTGCAATTTTGTTGAAAATTAGAAATTTAAAATAAACAGCCTAGAAACTCTGGATATAAGGTCCCATCTCCCCTGAGATTTGCTCTTTCTGTTAGTTGTTGCTGCTGTTTACCTAGTAAATTATTTGTGTGTAGCAATAAAGCCTTCCTTCAGTAAATTAGTGGCCATCTAGCAAACAGATAAAGATTTCGTTATTGACTGGGAATCAGGGTTCTGCAGTTGAGGACACATTCAACAATGGAGCAGTAGGGTTGGCATTCCATCTTTGCTTTCATTTCCTGTCTTTGTAGCACCTCAAGTCAGACAGAAGAAAAACCTGATGGCTTTTCTGGATCCTTCCTGGGCAAGATTTATACTTGATCTTGATCTGCACAAATCTATACTTGAGTGATGCTTTCTTCACAGCTCTTTATAGACACTTTGTTTCTCCAAATTTTCTAACAAATTTTTGGTTAGCTTACTGCTTACTCCAATTCACATCACTACCTTAGGGAACTGTATCATTAAGCAATGGTTGCTAATTTAATTTGCTTTAATTAATGTGCCCTGATTAAAGTCAAGTCCTTTGGGCTGGAGTTATCAGGAATGACCATCAGGTCAGAGTGGCAGACAGTAGTGATTACTCTCTGCAATGGATATTTTGTATCCCTAATCCCCTCCTCCTCCTCCTCCTCCTCCTCCTCCTCCTCCTCCTCCTCCTCCTCCTCCTCATCCTCCCTCCTCTTCTCTCTTTCTCCTCCTACTTTTCTCCCTCTCCCTACCACTCTCTTGCCCTCTCAGTCTCTCAGCTAGTCCACTGGCTGCTGCTTCCCAAAGACGCTGTGGTAGTGAGCCTGCTGGTTCTCAAGAGCATCTCGAAGATGGACAGAGAATGATAGGAACAGAACTACTTCAGATATCACAAACCCTGATTTTTTTTAAAAGGTTGTGTTGTGTTGTGGTTTGTTTGTTTATTTAATGAATTCCCCTTAAATGATTACCAGACTTTTTCTGCTCCTTATTATCTTGAAAGGGAAGAATCATGGCCTAACATCGTTGTTCAGAAGAATCCTGATTCTGAAGTTTTTAAATTATTTGTAAACAACTAGAAGTTTTGCATATCCTTTCAATATATGTAACTGTATTCTTATTTTATTATATCAATTTGTTTACTCACACTCTAGAATGTAGGTTTTCTTTTTCTCTCTATAGCTCTCCCTCACACCCAGAGACAAGAAAAGTCAGAAGAACTTATGCATTTGCTTTGTGCTCTACCTAAAACACTTTGAAAATACTGACTCATAAGAAACTGTGATATCTTTTATAACTACTGTTGCAGCATGAAAAAAATCCAGACACAAGATAGTTAAGTAAATCACTCACAGTCACACTACTCCTAATGAACAGAGCTGAGACTTAAACCCAGGCCACCTCAGCTCTTAACCAGAATGCTATGCCAAGAACAAAATTCCAGCCTAGGGACTAACACTGAATCCTGTTTAATACAGTGCTATTAACTTTGCATATTGTCAGGGTTACTACAACGTTTCCTAAATAAAAAAGAAAGAATACACTTACTTGCTGCCTTCCACATCACACACTTTTTAAAATGTCCACAATTCAAAATATCATGAAAAAGCAATATCAGTCAATTGGTACTAACTGGTGAGTGCCATTATATCATAGGACGTGGGGATCAGTGTATGCTGAATACATTTTTTTTTAAAACAATAAGAAGTCAGATGTGTAGATACAAATCTTGGCACATGAGTCCTGAATCGATCCCAAGGCTTTTCACTTTATAAAGATGTATAATTCCAGACCTATTCTGAGGCTGTGTGTAAAATTCTACATGCTGCAGTGAGATTAATATTTTTTAAAGAGTGACTTTATAGAAAGTTGGCACCAGGAAATAGAGTTCAGTTTCATTATTTTGACATATAAAAATTTATTGAGGCCACAGTGTATTCTTTTTTGGAAAAAAAAATCATTAGCACATGGCGAAATACACAATTTATTGGCAAAGTCACAATAGCACCTTTTCTGTGTAAATTTCTTCTAGTCCATCCAGGATATATTTGTGCCGACTTCTAAATGCAGCTAACTGATGAATAGATTAACATGAATAAAGTTGCTTATGCCAGTTTTTAACTTTCTGGTTCTCAAATAACATCACTCATCATTTGGTCACAGAGGGGCTGCTTTATTTTTTTTTAATTCCCCTACACATGCTTTGCAGTCAACACTTCTCTTTCAAAGACCTTGTTCCACACTCTTTATTAAGACAACCTCTGTGTAGCAGCCCACTGGGCACTTTCCTGCCTTCCAAGACCAGTCCCTCTAGAAGAGGGTCTGCTGTACTTTCCCTCTGTCAATACTAACAGCATGATAGAGGTGTTGATGGTTCTCAAACACTAAATTGGAACAAGTCTTGAAATAACTGACCTGTAGTTGATTTTGGCCAAGTAAGTCATTTACAGCTTACTTCTCCAATGTGGTGTTAATTCACAGTAAACCTCAAGGATCTTCTGGGTTGAGAGGCAAGCATGCAAAAAGATTTTCACCTACAGGTTAAATCATAATGTACCCTAAGGATGTCTCCCTTGGTGGAAGCACAGGAGTTCCAACATACATTCTATTTACATGTCCAAATTATAGTAAACTATACCTGAAAAAATTCTATCCCCAGCCTTTTTCAGGGTCTAGCCCCAGCTAGTCTCCCTGTTTCTTCTTTCCACCTATATTCTTGGAACACACCAGATCTAGCATCTATACCCTATCCAGTGCCCTGTCCTGATATGGCCACACTGCAGCTAACCTCTAGACTTCCATTAGGACACACCCTGACTGCTCACTCCCAAGCCCCTTCCATGACACATCCAATCTCTCCATCCAGCCAGATCTACAGCCACACTCCAGACTTGGACCATGATGTACATTCTGAGCACCAACCCAGTCCCCTCTGTCTACCTGACTTCATTCCATCTAAGCCATTTCCAACCATTAAGCCCAACTATGGATGAGGATGAGGAGAGAGGGGGGAGCAAGATGATCACTGCCTCTAGCACAAGTTCACTCATATAATTAGAGACATTGTCATTCCCTTCCCTTTCACATTGGTACCCTCAATATAGATTAAAAATCCCATGACTGCTCTATCCAAATACATGTTTTAAAAAAAAAGATGAGAATTGAGGGGAAATGTACTATAGGTTGTCATTATAGGAAACTATTATATAGCAGCAAAGTAGTAATAGACTTGAACACTCACCAAGTAACTGGATTACTCTTTCCTCCATCAATGAACTAATGAACTAAAATGCCTCATTTAGTGTATTTGTACCAAACATGTCAGGCATCATGACGCAGGTAAATATTTATCAGTACACCCCAAAGTTACAGAGAGCAAAGGACTTCCTAAACAATCAACTTCTCTTACTTGAATTCTGGAAAAGTCTTAAAACTTTTTATCGCAAAACTCATAAGGTGTTGACATTTTTTATGAACTTTTGTCTTCACTTTTAATTTCATAGAACAGCAAGAAGTTATTTCACTGTAAGATCACTTTGGGATAACCCTTTGTGTAGCTCTCTGCTTACTTGTTTTTACTTCAGGCCTCTAGGTCTTTCAGGTCAGAATCTGGGCCATTTTCAATCTCACTATAATGTCTGGTTTGTCATTAGTCTCTAAGACCAGCAATTACCCCTAGTACACTGTGGCCTCATTCTGACCAGGAGTTGCTAGGTCAGCAGGCCTGAGAGGGTAGGAGGTAGAGCCCCAGAGCTGCCAGGACACTGTGGTATGTATAAAGAGCAGAGTTAGCCTGGCCCAGCCTGACCTTGGCATGTGGTCACAGACATGTTGGGAAATGGAACCCTGCAACCCCTGTTGGCCATTGTGTGCACAGTGAGCTGGATGAAGGATCACAACTGGTGACTAACTCCAACAGGACTGGTTATAACTAGACAGCCACACCCAGGCAGACAGTGACCAGGATAAACACCACAGCATCATGGACAATCACTTCCCTCTGTGCCAAAGCATTTGTGGCTTCTGCCGGAAAATGAGCCAGACAGGGCGTGGCCCACACTCTGAATCACAGAGGCCTTGTCCTAGAGGGTTTTATGGGCATGTGGTGATGGCACAGCGGCTTTTCAAAGCTCTGTGACCTTAAGAGGAGATTCGAGCCTGCTGGTTATTGCTGTTAATCCTGAAAAGGAAGCATCTTATTTTGTATGTGTTTTTATTAATAGTTTTATTGAGGTGTAATTCACAGACCATACAACTCACCCTTTAACACATTCAGTTCACAGGCCATGCAACTCACCTATTAATGCGTTCAGTTCAGTGATGTCAGGGTTTTCTGGATCCTTACAATGTCAGTGATTCATTTCATCCTCTACATCCCAGTTGTGAGCCAAGTCAAGCATCAAAACACCAACAAAAACTGACAACATACACTCAACTAAGATAGTTGTGTCGACTTGACACAACCTGAAATTACCAAGGAAGAGAATCTCAAAGGGGAATTGTCCAGATCATGTTGGTCCACTGGCATTTCTCTAGGGGATTGCCATGATTGCCTCAGATGATACCGGAAGACCTAGGCTCAAAGTGAGCAGCATTGTTCCCTGTCTGGAGCACTAAGCTATGTGATAGACAAAGCCAGCTGAACACTAAACATACATTCATTCTCCTGCTCCGGACTGTGGGTATGACGTAGCTGATTGCTTCAAGTTCAAGGCATCAGGGGCTGTCTTGACTTCTGCACAACAATGGGCTGTAACCTGGAACTGTGAGATAAAACAAACCCTCTCCCCTAAGCTTTTTTTTTTTTTTGAGTATTTTTCTTAATGACAGCTACAGAAATGAAAGTAAGACATAAACATTATTTAAATTTTTTTGTTTTGTTTTGTTTCTCGAGACAGGGTTTCTCTGTATAGTTTTGGTGCCTGTCCTGGATCTCATGGATCTCACTTAGAAGACCAGGCTGGCCTCAAACTCATAGAGATCCACTTGACTCTGTCTCCTGAGTGCTAGGATTAAAGGCGTGCGCCACCACCACCTTGCCAGCATTATTTAATTTTTAATAGAAAAGAAACAATGTGATCTTACAGGCAGGTCCTACCACAAAAATAATTTCAGTGCAAAATTATGTTAACAAATTTTAAGTTCCATGTATTTTAGCTATTTTTAATCCAAGGTCTCATTTGGTCAGTTGCTTAATGCTTAGTCATATTTCTTAAACTTTTCCCATTAGTAATCAACTTAATAGCCAAGAAACCTATGAACATTTACCATTCCAAAGTTAGCCGTGGAAGAAAGAATGTCACTACATCAGCAAACATCAGCTGGATATTTGGTATGTGTAAAGCTCCACTGTGCTTCCTGGGAAGTGGAGGCATGAAATGATTGGTTCCTTGGAACATTGCGATTACTAACTGGTAGTGAAAATGAGCCAATTAAATTATACTCACTTAAATCCCAGATAGCAAAAGTCCCTGGAAAGAATCCATGCTATTGTGTGTAGAGAATGTCATTGGATTGAAAGGAGATCAGACAGCTCTAACTTCACTACCATAAATCTCTCTAGATGTCAGAAAATATTTGGAATGGGCACAAGGGTTTTGGAGGATGTACTTATTTTCTCTAAACAGCTCTCCAACCTACAAGATCCCATGTGATACTAGATATTTAGACAATGCATGATTTTTTTTTAACCTATGGTTTCCAATTTCTTTGACATATGATAGACTGGTGAAAGTGAGAAAATCTGTGCAGAACAGGGTGCTTGAAAAACACTAACTTAATTATCTTCAGATGCTAAGGCAGTGGTAGGAGACGCACAAAATGGAGAACCAATAATTCCTTTTGTGAATCAGGCAAAAGTGGAAATTATACCTGAGCTTCCAGAATGAATTAGAGGCATCAGAATGCAGTATTAAGGTGAGCAGTAAGGTTTCAGGAAGCTTATGGCTAATGCACACTTCTGTAATGGCAACAGAGAAGCATGCAGTAGTAGTATAGTTTTGTCTTTCCCCCTCAACACGACATGCACCTTTAAAGTCCTGTTACAGCATGAAGCAGAAGGGAGCTCTAGTGTGGAGCATTTCCTCATTTCTGTGGTCCAAGCTGTTGACACACATTCAAGATATCAATATAGAGTCATTGAGAGTTAGGATGAGATACATGTGACACCGCATTGTATGCTGTTTCTACCTGTAGGAACAAGAAACATGAACTCGAGACCATAAATAATAAAATATGGTAAACAATAAGGAGATGACCTTTCTGCATTTATTGCCTTTGTTTTAAAATATATCTTATTTAATTGTACATTTTTTAGAATTTAATTGTATACCAAGCATGTACATGTTCATGGGGGTGTGTGCAGTTGTGCATGCTGGTGTGCACGAACTGTGTGCGCTTGTGGGAGTAGGTGCCAGAGGTAGACATCAAGCATATTCCTCAATCTTTCTTCATCTTATTCTTTGAGACAAAGTCTCTCTCTAGACTTGAGACTCATTGATTTAGCTAGGTTAGCTGGCCAACCAGCTCCAGGATTCTGACTGTCTCTGCCCCACCAGCGCTGGGGTTACAGATGCAAGGCTGAGCCCAGCTTTCACATGGATGCTGTGGATTCAAGCTCATGTCATTACGTTTGTGTGCTAGGCATTTTCCTGCCTAAGCCATCCTCCAAGTATCTAATTTACTTTTTCATACTAATTGATCACAAACCTACAAGATTTCTTAGAATTTAACAGGAATCTATCCAGAGCCAATGTGCCAGGTTCCAGAGCAACACCTCCGCTAGGTGCAAGACACTGGAAATGGTGTGACACACATCTCCTGTCCTTATAGACAGGGCAGTACAGTGAAGAAGACGCATAAATGACAAATACCATTTAACGTGTGATAGTGATGTATATCACAAAAGGAAAATATCAGAATCTTACTGGAAGGTGAAGATGAGGTAAAGAACAACAGCATCCCCAGGGGAATGACATTTGAACTAAGGTTTATAAGTCGAATAAAATACTCAGGCCAAACTAAGAAAAATTAAAAAAAAAAAAAACAGAAAACATCCGCCAGGAGAAAATTTGTGACTTCGTGGCCCTGTGTAGAAGCAGCTTTGATAAGGGAAAGCCACAGGGAGCGATGAGGCGCTGAGCTGAGACAGGGACAGACCAGATAAGATTTCTCAGACAATTTTAAGAGAAGGAACAAAAGTTGAGAGGTTTGAAATAGAAGCAGATGATGCACAAGTTCATGTATGATGATTATGTGGTCTTCTGAGACAGTAAACTTGATGTCAGAGGACAATAGACGAAGAGCCTACAAGGAAGCGATTGCTGTGCGTTTGTTGTGAGAAGGTAGTCGTTTAAGTTGCTGGTAATGGAAGAAGAGAAATGCATGAGTGTTATCTTTTTGAATACAGTACTGAAAGACCTGCTATGAAAGTAAGCCTGTCACCCGAAACCTCTATGGGTCTGCTTTTCTTGTGCACAGACATCAACTGCATTTTCTAGCTTTATTTGAAGTTAGGTGCAACCATATGACTGAATTCTGGCAAATATATATATATATATATAATCACAACAGAGATCCATCCTAGAAATTTCCTGTTTCTTAGACTTGAAAGATGTTTCGGGGATTAAAATACTTGCCACACGTGTGCAAGGACTGGATTTCGGATCCCCAGGACCCATATTAAAGCCAAATGGACATGGTGTCCTACCTGTCATTCCAAGGATCCCTGATGCCAGCTCGCTAGCTGGACTAGCTATGTAGCTGAGCTCTGGGTGCACGTGAAAGAGCTGGCCTCAGTGAATAAGGTGGAAGCAGATCAAGGAAGACACCTGATGTCAACCTCAGGCCTCCATGTGCATGGGTACACATATGCATGCCCAACCACACACACATACACACATGCCCCCACACATGTGAACAGTATGTGCAATAACACCACACACACACTTAAAAGTAATTTTAAAAAAATCTTCCATATTCATCATCTGTGCCTTACCATACTGAAACACCTGAGGAGCTCACTTATAAAAAGAAAAGGATTGTTTACTTCACAGTTCTGGAAACTTAAGGCCTAAGATCTAGTGGGCCAGAGGGGTTGACCTCCCGGAGGGTAGATGGTGACAGTATACCTGATGTGATTGTGTGTACCAGCAAGCAGTCAGTCTGAAGCCCAAGAGGAGGGGAGGGGCAGGCAAAGCCAGGCTTTCTCCTTCTAATAACAGTCCTCCTATGAGAGCTCAAAGGGATCACACAAGAAATATCAAAAGCTCACATACAAACTACCCCTGGAGACCACCCAGTAAACTAAAGACTTCCCAGAAGGCCCTACCTCCTAAAGATTCCTCCAGCTCCCAGCAGCACTGACCTAGTGACCAGGCCTTCAGCATATGGACTTTTAGGAAGCACTCCATCTCCAAACTTAAGAGTCTCTTCTAGGTAGTTCTCTGTTTGGATATCTCTTGCATGGTGACCTTGAAAGCCACATGCTGTATGTGGCAGGTCCATAGTATGGAAGGAACCTCAGACATGGAGCCACTGCTCAAGAGTCATTGGATTCTTTGTGGGGAGCGACATAAGCAATAAGTGGGTACTGTGTGAGCACAGAGATTTGCACGGGGTAGAGATATAGGGTTGATTTGGAGGATTAGACATGGTGAATGAGGGGTAAGTATTAAACATACCTATGGATTTCCAGCATAAACAACTGTGTGAAAGGAGATGCCATTTAGCAACATGGGGGAATATTGGAGATGTATGGGAGGTATGAGTTTTGCCCTCAATATTCATCACAGATGCCTATGGAATAACAAAAGTCAAATACAGATGTGGTAGATAGATGCTAAAAATAAAACCTCAAAAAGCCAATTTGACTATAAAGTTATCACCACATACACAAGGGCTACTACTTTCTATAGATTTGATACTCCAACGGGACAGTGCTCCCTGGAGCACAGCATGACTCATGTGGATGACACATAAAAACCAAGATAGAGGAAGAGTTCCTAAAAACAGAGCACAGAGTGGGAAAACTCCCCACAACTTTCTAGAATAGGCCTTAAAACCTCTTCAACAATTGCCGTTTGAGTATAGAACAAAGTGCTCAAAACTAGCCGGAGCAGATGGCACCAGAAGGGCAGGAAAGCAAGCTGGATTTAAGTTCAGGCTGTGTGGGAGCCCACAACTGACTCAGTTTCCCAGTTTGAATCTGAAGTCTATTCTGAGTCAATAGAGTTTAAGCTTGTTTGCTCCAAGGCTGTGAGAAAGTCCTGATTAGTCCACAGAGCCTCCTTGAAGGGCTATGAGAAAATCCTGATTAGCCCACAAGAAGGAACACAATATCTAGCTGGATGCAGGTTGCTGATGCCAGCCAGAGGTACACTGAGATAGAAAATGAAACTGCCTGCTTGATGCAAGGCAGGATAGACAGTGGCTGAATGCCTGTGTTGTGCATTATTCTACCTCTGTCCTTCAAAACCATATATAAGCTGGCTGTGAAATAAACTCGGGGCTGTCCGGCATTGACCAGCAGACCTCTCGACTCTTTTCTGTTTTCTTCGTTGTCTCTTCAGTCCACACGCCTCTACCCAGCTACCCAGCTACCCAGCTGACTGTCAGCAGGCCCCGACAAGGCTGCACACAGTAACAGATTGGGTGGCATAAATGATAGAGACGTGTTTTCCTCATGGTTTTGGAGACTGGGACATCTAAAACCAAGGTACTATCAAGAGAGATTTCATTATGAGGCTTCTTCTCTTGGACCATCAGCAGACTCATCTTGACTTATGTCCCTGCCACCTCTGAGTTGGTTGTAAAAGAGGAAAAGTAAACTCTGGTATCTTGTCTTCGAAGGCACTAATCCCATCTGAGACCCCACAGCCTCATGACCACATCCAAACCTATTTACCTCTCAAAGGTCCCAACTTCCTCATCACATTGGAGGTTAGGGATTAACACACGAACTTGGGATGGGAGGGTACTATGGTCTATTATGTCAGGCAAAGGGAAATGCTCTTCAAGAAAGAGATCAATGATGCTGAAAGCAGAGTTGTTACAGAGAGGGAGAGCATGTTAGGAAATAAATGTGTCAGAAGTTTGGCAGAGAAAGAAAGAGAGGTACTAGAATGGCTGTGAGTCCCATGAAGAATTTCCATTTCATTTTTAAAATATGGTCTAGAACATTCAAGTGTTTCAATGGTGAGTAGGAGACAGGAAATATGGGATTTACCCTATGAATGTGCCTAAAATCTGTAAATGTGTGTATTTTCTCTGAATGAGCCAAGCAGAATGTCTTACTATAGACAAACCCAAAGAATAAGGGGAGGGGAATCTTAGCAGCTGGAGCAATGACTCCGCAGTTAATAACACTAACTGATTTCACGGAGGAATCTGAGTTTGGTTCTTAGCACCCAAGTCAAGTGGCTCACAATCATCTATGACTCCAACTCTAAGAGGTCCAGTGCCCTCTTCTGGCCTCTTCGGGTACCTGCACTCACATACACACGTACAAGGAGAAACAAACACATACACGTAAGTAAAAATAATGTTTTGAAGGAAAGAGAAAATGGGGCTGGAGAGATGGGTCAGTGGGTAAGAGTGTTTGCTGTTCTTGAGGGCCCTCAGGTTAGAACCCCAGCACCCACGTGATGGCTCACAACCACTTATAACTGCAGTTCCAGAGGATCCAATGCCTTCTTCTGGTGTTCATGGGTCAAGCATGCACAAGGTGCACCTGTGTACACTGAATGAGTCACACATACACACAAAACAAGAGAAATATAGTTTTAAAAAAGAAGTAGATCTCTTAAGTATTTTACATGGATGGAATCTCAGGAAATTTCTTAAAGAATATGGAGCTTTTCAAAGAAAACATTTTAGTTGTAGCTGAAATTGTCAAGAAAAGTTACACCTGAGGAACCTAAGGTATGGATCAGGGTAAACTAAGCTGTGCTCTTGACCTCTGCGCAGCTGCAGTAGTCAGTTCCGGGGTGTGTGTGTGTGTGTGTGTGTGTGTGTCTGTGTGTGTGTGTGTCTGTGTGTGTGTGTGTCTGTCTGTCTGTGTGTCTGTGTGTCTGTGTGTTGTGTTTCAGAGAGTCAGTTTACAATACAATGCTGCATATCTTTTCATCTAGATTGTTCAATGTGTCCAAAAGACCAAGGAAAGTATTTGAGAACTCCATATCTCTGAGAGAGCTAGTGACTGACAGACCTAAGTGCCCTGTGTCAGAATTTGCATTGGGTTGACCATCTGTATCTTGTCAGTACTCCCAGATGGAATTTTTAGCCATAAGAAATTGCTACAGCAAAAAGGAGGGATGTGACCAGCACTTAAAGTCTTATTCAGAAGAAGACTATTACAAATCAGTAAAATAATTCTTCCTGTGAAATAATAAACTAGATTGTTGATAGTTGCTATTACTGGAACCATCCCACTAAAGAACACAATTTACAAAACCCAGTTTCCAAATAACATCCTTGCTCAGGACCTGACAGCAAGAGGTATAGTCATTGCTTATTTTCTATACAGCAAATCACAGGCGAATTAGTGATTAAAATAAAACAACAAAAATCTCCCCCTCTACAGGCTGACTGGACAGAGCTGGCAGAGCCCATGAAGCTGACAGAGGCCAGTCATGCAGCTGGGCATGGAACTCACCTGAGTTACAATGCAGAATGTCTCCCTCAAATGTCTAGGACTTCAGAACAGCTTAGTAGTCCAGTTGTTTCCTTTCCTTTCTACTAAGTCTCTCTCGATTTCTTTTTATTCACAAAGAAGCCAAATTTCCTAGAAGGTGACAAGTTTCCAAGAAGAAAAAAAGTCAAAATCATCTGCCACAGAATGTGTAGGATAGAGTTGCTTCTGTTACATGATGTCAATGAAGGCCAAAGCAGATGCAGAGGAAGTGTCTTCACCTCTTGAAGGGAGGGATGCCACATATGGGCAGAGGTAGAAGGAAGTTGGCCATCCTTACAGAGAATGCAGCACATCTACTACTAATTTTTAAGCCTGTGAATCCCTACTTGATTTCTCACTTACCAGACATGACTATTTTGGTTGTTTAACACCCAAAGAGTGTAAGATAAAATTTGAGTTGAAAAGGGATTGTGCATTGTCATCCAATGAAGAGAACTTGGCGTTCTTTGACTCAACAAACAGACACTCTGTTGTTTCAAAGTTGCCACTGAAGTTCTTTCGGTACTTAATCACATATGAAGACATGAGACTCCGTTTTTGCTATGATGGACTATAAACAAAGAATTTTCTCATAAACCATCTGAAATAAGTGGGTTTTTTTTTTTACAGTTAGTCATAGCACCAACAGATATAAATAAATGTTCTTTTATCTTTAAGGGACAATCAACTGGAAAAATTTAAGAGTGTTATTATAAAGCATTATGCACAGATATGTGCTCACAGTTGCTTTTCAAATTCAAGGTCAGATGTTTTAGATAATGTATTTTTTCTGTCTACTTTCAGTTTGACATCAAATAATTGGAAATCTCTTAAAGACAGGAGTTCGAGTTATCTCACCAAAATGGACTTTATGTCAATATTTTCCGTAGGGATGAAAGACAGATTAGATAATTTTATCTGTTATTTTCTCATGATTGGAAAAATAATCTTCCCATTTTCTCTTTCTTTTTCTTTGCCTTTACTATAATTTTCTTTCCTTTTATATTATTTTAAGTGGTTATCACCAGACTTAGCCAAGTCTTTACTGGCTGCATGGAAATGTTTGACTTGAGAGCCGCTGATAGTACATGGGGTTCCAAAACTATCTCAGAATCCTTGTGCTGGGTTTTGAAAGATTTAAGCAATAAATGTTTTCATGATTAAAGGAATTAGTGTGACTAGAAGAAAGGGTGCAGTGTGGGGTGGAACTAGTGTAGTTGCTCAGGAAAGACAGCTTTCATTTACCACACAAGAAGTGTGTAATCTGCTCCTTGAGGAAACGGTGTTTACATATCATTAAGACTCTATTCCCAACCACCTATCCCACTAAGTGCCTTATACATATTATTTCATATTTAATCAATGGGCTGTCCCCCATTTTACAGAATAAATTAATGCTCCAAGAGGTTAATTGTTATGCTCAAAAGCCATTTGGCAAGAGTTAAATCTTGGGTTTGTTTAGAGTTGTCTAAATTTGGGGGTACAACTCTCCAAACTCCAACTGAATTACATGTATAGAAATAAGGTTTCCTCTATGTATTCTGATTTCCTTCCTTGTTCCTTAGTCTTTTAGATTCTCCTTGTTCAAATTCTTACTCAAGGCCCCTGTCTTTATTCTGTTTCTCTAACCTAGGTCTCTATCTCACTCCCCATCCATGATGCTCTCAGAGCAAATGGGGAAAACGTTTGCCTTTACTATGGTAACATCTGAATAGTGAGAGAGCTCATGATTTCAGTATTTGATGTGCTATCTACAGTCTTAACTCATTAACTCATCAAGAATGCAAAGTGACTGACCGAAGAACCTAAGCTTACAACCTTGCAGACTGACACTATGTATCTCCAACAAGGGACTGAAGAGTTCTTGTTGAAGACTGTCATCCAGTGGCTTCTACTCTCTGAAGATGTTGCAGTGAGCATGAAGTCTGCATGGAAAGCAGCCTGAAGGTATTTCATTGATCACTACAGGGTTTTCCTTATTTTTAAAGCATATTTAAATTCCTCTCATACAATATATTTTGATCATGTCTTTCCTCTCCCCTAATTCCTTCCTAATCCTTTCTCTACTTTCTTGCCCACTCAATTTTATTCTCTCTCTCTCTCTCTCTCTCTCTCTCTCTCTCTCTCTCTCTCTCTCTCAAAACAACAAAACCAAAAATCAAAACACAAATAAGACTAAAAAATACCAAAACAAAACAAAAACACATTCTCTCTCTCTCTCTCTCTCTCTCTCTCTCTCTCTCTCTCTCTCTCT